>PVKS010001032.1:5620-156370 GCA_004027875.1 Aplodontia rufa
CAGCTTTAAGATGGCGGCTGGCAGCTGGCCAAGCCAAGTCAGCTGACCTCGTGCTGCTCCTGGTTCGTATGCTTGCAATATCTGACCACCTAGAGACAACCAATAGGAGCCGGCAGCAGAGTTTTCTTCCTCGTAGCAACAACCTACTGATTGGGTTACCTGCCCTATATAAACGGTGTAACTTCCTGAATAAAGAGAGCGGCGAGAGATCTCCGCAAGCAAGCAACAAGCGTGTGTGTGTCATTATTGCCGCTTTTCGCCGGTCGAACGCGGCAGTTTAAAGAGATAATTCAAAGGGCAGGTTTTAGTACTCTCTGTCTGGAGTTGTAATTCACTCATTAATTTGGGAGATAATAATTTATTTCATCTTCTGGTGCTGTCCCCAAGTCTGAATTACTTCATTCCTGTGATGGGTACATGCTTCAGGACAGATAATTCTGCCTAGGATGGGGAACAAAAATAATCCTGTTTCCCCCAAGGTTAGGGAGGTAGAGAGATTGGGGACAGGGAGGGAGAAAAGAAGAGAAAGAAATATCCATTTTAAAAATAAGTTCCAGTGCCAGAGCAGCAAGGGCTAGATTCAAAGATAAAGCTGACCACTGTTACACAAACATAAACCTGAAAAGGGATATCCCTACAATTTTTGTTTAGAGGACCATAAGCTGGTATTTTCCTAAACTCTGCATTTTAGAATGTTTGTAAGCTCAAAGAGCAAAAATAATTTTAACATACAAAAAAGTCAGTAGTAATAGCATCAGAGCTACATTGAAGTGTCAGGTTTATTTAGGATAACAGCACTGACAAAAATTACTTTAGACCCTTATAAGCTTAGGAAATAGTGCTAATAACTACAGATAAACTTACTACCTAATGTATAAGTGCATATCATATACATAATTAAAAATACTTCATATTGTATAAAGGAGAGCACTTAGAATTATCATGTATTAAACAAGCCTACATACCTTTAATTTACAAATTCTTGTATAATATTTAAACAAAGCTCAGATGTGGTATACGTAGCCCTTAGTTATAAACACATCTCTAGTCACAGATATATATAGGATGTCAAATATATCATAATAATGTAAAATAATACTTGTTTTTTAGAGTTACCCGGCAATCATTTAAGACTTTAAAACAGATACTTAAACAAATGCTAATTCTTTTTAGACTTAATTTTGTTAATGAAAACCTCATAGACATAAGAAATTATCTTGATAAAACATAATCTTGTCCTGGAGATAATTGCAATATTCAGAATATTTACACATTTTATACACATTTTATATTATTTTGTTAAAATCGTGTAAGGTTGTTCAAAAAATAATAAAAAAAAAACATAATCTTGGTTCTTTAATCGAATTCTTTGTAAATGTTATTAAGAACATATTAATTTTTTTAAAAAAACATTGTTGCTTTAAACATAGAGAATTAGATTATGGTTTTATATCAATCAATACACTAAATTTTGACCTTAGAAAAATCCTTAAATAGCGTATTATATTTTATTTAATCACACATACAAATCCCCTAAAGTTTTCTTCCTTAAACCATCTCTGACTTACTTACACTTTACATGTTTACATCCTTAATTTTGTCTTCTCTTTCCTGTCTTAGACTTTAGGACAAAAATCTTACTTTACCATACAAAATCCTTTTTTATCCAAAAAGTTTCCATTTTCTTTTAACTCTTTTTATTGAAATATATGCCCATACCTATAATTTTAATACAATCTCTTTCTTCTCCTTGATTGTTTTCTGCCTTTTTTCTTTCCTTAAATTTACAATTTAAAACAACCCTCATGAAATATCTAAATTTAAACAAATTACTCCTGTTCCTCAATAACATAAAATTCTCTATGCTTTGTATAAATCAAATCACAACTTAAATTTTGATCAAAACACAACTTAAATTTTGTATTCTTTGTATAATAAATCACATCTATTAATTTGAATTGTATCTTTTAATAACCGTGCTTTTTTAGTGAAAAACCAAAAACAAGGAAAGAGAAGTTTTGTAGCCTTACTAGGAAAGGAGAAATAGAGGGGACTTCTGTCCCAGAGGCAGTAATTCTGCTCATCAGGGATAACAGGGGGGTTTTAAAAACTACATTCCATGTGTTCTCTGTCCAGAGTTGTCATTGCTTCTTAATTTGTTAGATAATCATTTCCGAGGTCCACTGGTACCCTCCCCCAAGTCTGAATTACTTCTTTCCTATGGTGGGTGTGTGCTGTAGAACAGACAACTCTGTCTAGGATGGGGAGGAAAGGTTATCCTGTTTTCCCCAGGATTAGGTAGGGAAAAGATTAGGTGGAGTGGGGAGAACAGAAAGAAACATGTCCCTTTTAAAACTAAAATACAGTAGCAGGTCAGCAAGGGTTATATTCAAAATATATAGGGGACCAGTTACATCACCACTGTTTATCCCTGTCCTTAGGGCCATTTAAAGATATTTTTTTTAGTCATCTTTCCTTTAGTCTCAAGCGAATTTGAGAATTAGTCCTTGAATAATTGCTTAAAATAACAAGATTTGAATAGCAGTTTGTCTGTTTATTTGTTTAGTCAAATCTCTGTCCATTTTTCTTCCCATTTACAGAAGAAACCTCTATTCTCTTATTGATATTGGAGTCAAACCATGTTACAGAATAAAAATCAATTTTCTTTTCTCTACCCTCTGCTTTAAGATAATCCCAATTATTTAATATGCACCCAAGTTCTCCAGGATAGACACTGAGTTACCAATAATCTTATAATTTACATGATTCAAAGGAGTTTTCTTTTATCTTTCCAAGAAGAAAATAAAAATTAAAGAATAGACCTCTATCAGAATTGAACTCAAAATCTGTCTGGTAATCTAGGTGCAACTGAGAATTTATGATTTTCTTTTTAAGAATAGGGAGGACACAAGGATCTTGTAGAAAGTTTTGTAGATTTGGAGGCATTCTGGGATAGAACAATTAGGTACGCATCAATAGAAGAAGATCCATTTACAGTTAGCATCTTTTTCTTAGTAATAAATTAAGATTACGTGTCTGTGTCTTATTCTGCTTAACACATTAAGATTACCTATCTGGGGGCTGGAGTGGTGGCTAAGCAGTTGGAATACTTGCCTGGTATGCTTGAGGATCCAGGGTCAAACCCCAGCACCACAAATACAACTAAGTGTCAGAGAAACAAAGGCCAGATGAATAAATAAAAATGATTCTTTGATATTCTCTCTCTCTCTCTCTCTCTCTCTCTCTTAAAAAAGAAAAAAGATATCTGTCTTAAGTCTTACATTGACATAGATTGAAAAGAAATATTTTTCCTTTGCCTCAAAAGGTTTCAAGAGATGACTCACACATGGTTCACATTCCAGCTCCATTGAGGTCGTAGGCCTTAGTAGGAATAGCTATCAAACAAAACATCAGAGAAACCTATAGGTTGAGGCTTTTAAAAAATGACCAGTGAGCTCCTTCATGGTTTTAGAGTTCGAAGACTCTTACCATATCCCAAGAATGGTGTCACCCATCTCTTTATTGCCACTTGAATCTATGTGGCTTGGAGCCTTCTTGGTCCCAAAGAGGGCAGCTATTTTAGTCAGCTTTTCCACTGCTGTGACCACAAGACCTGACAAGAACAATTTTAGAGGAGTAAAAGTTTATTTGGTGCTCACAGTTTCAGAGTTGTCAGTTCATAGTTAGGCGACTCCATCGTTCTGGACCCCAGATGAGACAGAACATCAGGGCGGAAAGGTGTGGAGGAAGAAAGCAGCTCGGGATGTGACAATCTAGGAAGCAGAAAGGCAGAGAGAGTTCCACTCACCAGAGACAAAATGGAAACCCCAAAGGCACACTCCTCCCAGTGACCTATCTCCAGCCACTCCTGACCTGCCTACAGCTGCTACCTGGTTAATCTATATCAGTGGATGAGCGCACTGATTACATTAAAACTCTCATAACTCAATCATTTCACCTCAAAGCTTAGATTGTCGCACCTATAAGCTTTTAGGGGCTACCTCAGATCCACACTATAAAAGAGCGGTGGCAAGTAAGGCAGATCAGTATTTTGTTCTTTATTTTTTGAAAGTGAGGAATGCAAAGGGAGAAATTAGAAGTACAAGACCTTACATAGACTAAGTCATAGCCAAGGCAGAAAGACAAGCATTCGGGTATGCTTACCAAAGTTGATGTCTCCATGAATGCTACATTTGGTGCTAGAAGAAAATATCACCACAGAGGAGTTTCTGAAGAGAAGGATAAGTGGGGTCCTTGGCATACTTGATGGAAAAGAATTTCAACACACTAGTCAGAGACAGGCAGATTTGTCTAGGAAGGCAGATGCATGTTAAAGGGAGAATGCAGGCTATCTCAAAGAAGAGACATATTTTGCAATAAAAGTAAGAAATACACATTCAAGGGAGAATGCTGGACCACTTGAGATTGCAAAGAGTGTAGGCTGTATCCAGAGTAAGAAGCTTTGGGATAAAGCAAGGAATGTAGATTCAAGGGAGAATGCAGACCATCTCCAGAAGAAGAGACAGCTCAACAACTTTATCTATACAGTAATTTCGAAGTCTGTGGCATAGATCTCTTTTTTGACATAAGGGGAGATTTATTTCCAGACTAAGTAACAAAATTAAAAATTGATGCTTGCTCATATTAACTGAATCCACAATGATATTTAATTCTTTTGCTCATCCTTCATGCTCATTATTCAGTGAATTTTTTCCAAAATTCTACCATTCCTTTCAAGTTATTTTCCCCACCTTTTTCTGAACCCTTATTTTCTTATCAATAGTCCTGACATGCAGGCACCCAAAAAAAAAAAAAACACAAAGTAATAATAACTGTCTCTTCATTTCCACCCTGACAATTTACACTGTGTTGTCGTCCCCATTTGATTTCTGAACTGATGTTCACTCTTTTTATTTTACTGGTGACTTCTTTAATATTTGGATATAATGGCTTCTTTTTAGCTTTCTCCCTACTTTTATTCTCTGCCATAATCTCCTTTTGGGTCCATTCCTTGATGTTCACCCCAACTTGATTTTCCTCTTTTGTCTCTAACAGTTTCTTACAGATTGTAAGACCAAATAATCTTCCAAACTGGAATACTTTTGAAAGTGAAAAGAAGTGCTGTTTAATAATTGAGCCAGGATAGTAGGTACAAATCCAGGCCATTTAAGGAAAAATAGGATGTATCATCACCCCATTTGTAGATCTTTTCTTTCTCTAATTCACTTTCTTTCATTGATCCCTTAATATGGATATCATCTAGAATTTTCAACCATCTTCTTCTTCTTTTTTAAAGAGAGAGAGGGAGGGAGGGAGAGAGAGAGAAAGAGAGAATCAATTTTTATTTGTTTTTCCATCTGGCCTTTGTTTCTTCAACACTTATTTGTGCATGTGGTGCTGGGGTTTGAACCTGGGTGCTTGCACCTGCTAAACAAGTGCTCTAACTGCTGAGCCACTGCTCCAGCCCCACTTTCTTTATTTCTTGAAAATATTACAATTGAATACTCTAATGTGCTAGCAAATGATACAGCTTTTCTTTTCAGAATTCTCATTGTTTTTCACTCTATTTACAATTGTATTTTTCATAAATCATGTAAATGTCAAGCACTGAAATGATAGCAATACTCTGGTAATGAGGAAACAAAATAAAGGCACTTCAAAGGAAATATTGTTATGTAATTTATAAAGAAAGAAATGATGCAAGATCAGCAATACCTTTCTAGTCATGACATCTCAATGTGTCTTCTTCTTTTCATGTAGCAAATGATATCTGTTAATTGTTCCTTTATCTTCTGTCTTTCGAATCTTATGCACAGGACGAGTAGTGTAACTCAATGGTAGAAAACTTGGCTAGCATGTGTAAGGCCATTAAGTTCAATCCTCAGGGCCACACACACACACACACACAAAAAAAAAAGTTTGTGCACATACTGGAAACTGCTGTAGTTCCCATTCTTAGGTAGTAGACCCATACCAATTACTACTAGCCAGAAACATGAATTAAAATATGCATAGCCTAAAATAATAAATTTCACTATCAACATAAATATTAATAGTATTAAAATGCTGTACATTATTTGTTATTGTTATAATACTCATTTCCTTTAGTCTTTATTGTATTGATAGACATAATAATAAACAACAACATTTATTAAATATTTACTATGTCAAAGTGCTAAATGTTACATGCATTTTCTTAACTCTCACAGTAATCTAGTAGGGGCAAATACTATCATCCTCATTTTTCAGATAAAGGAAATGGTGATTCAAATGATACATTCATCAGTGTCCTAGTAAAAGTGAGAAAGCACACTTAAATGGGTATTTTAGGAGATTTAATAAGGTTAAGAAGATTTTTTAGTAAGATTTTTTTATAATGTTTACATAGGTTTGAGCAAAATTTTGTTAAAGCAGCAAGACATTGTGGATTACTATGGAATTAGTAACACTGGAATCATTATTACTCCTAGTCCTAATGAGTTAAAGGAAGTCCAGAAAATCTATTAGAATCCAGAGTAAAAGCTATAAACAAAAAGGAGCTATGATCTTCAGTGACACAGCCAACCTACCTTGACCTGGTAGCGAGGGAGCCAGGGAAATAAACACTAGACCTTATTTTCCCCTAATCCTCAATCTTCTGCCTGTGCCTCCCACTGACTGAACCCAACTAGATGTCAGTGAGCACAAAATAACTTGTCAATGCAAGTCAGGTATAAGCAGAGAGGGTGAAGAATGTTAGAGAATGGATCTAAAAAGGAAATGGAAAATATCTAGGAATTAAATATCTTGCTCAAGATTTCAAATTATTAAAAGATACAGCCAGTATATGACTAATAAATACTATACCTAACCACAGTGCTATGCTGCTTCTCCTCTAAATGTTTTATGATGTATATTATTTGTTAGGGAAAAATACATTAAATCTGAAAGTTTCTATTTATCCCAAATTTTTGTTTATATTTATACCTTACCATGAGTAATGCCGGCTACATAAGTCCTCCTAAGCAGCAAAGAACGCCCCCCCAAAAAAATTTTTAATCTAGGTTTGAGTATTGATTTTATATATTGTTCATATTTTCACAATATTGAACTGTTTCTTCCTCTCATTCAGATTCCAGACTCCATCATTTCTCGTGGTGTTCAGGTGCTCCCACGAGACACAGCCTCCCTCAGCACTACTCCTTCAGAATCGCCTCGTGCTCAGGCTACATCTCGCCTTTCTACAGCTTCCTGCCCAACACCAAAAGTAAGTACAGTTTCTTGATACCGTAGACTTGCTCTACTATGAAATCTGGGAAAACAAGTCAATATTTCCCACTGCTTGTCAAGTTTTGATTGCATGTAAGATACTACGAGAAATAAATGGAATATCATATAGTAACCACCCATTGTTTCACAAATTGTCATATTAGATCAATGGTAGGAAAATAGAAATTTCGTGCAAAATATCTACTCCGCCATCACAGCTAAGGGTATCGCTTTCTGTAGCTCCTCTTTCTTTATTGCAGATCTGTTATTTTTTGAGCATACTCATCAATGTAGATATAAAATTATTTGTTTATTCTGAGGATAAATGTATTTGGGGCCAGTAAGCAGCAAGATTAGCAAAATATTGTAACCAAAGGGATTTTTAAAACCTTACTCATGCTGGGGTAGCCCCCAGCTCTAGTATCATTCCAGATTTTTTTCAAACATTCTGCTTAGAATGTTGCTGCCTAATATTTGGAAACAAATCTAAATTTATTAGAAAGTTTTAATGCCAACCTTTGGGGGAGGGAGGGAATTTCTTAGTCTTTGTATTTTATAATCTATCACTGAATCATGGTGGGGCAAGATTAGACAATTTACTTATTTGCTGCCACACATCTTTATGTGTTTAACATATTAATTAGCAAATTTATTGTTGCGACAGCTATTTTCTCCTGGAATGTCCCCTCTCTGGTTAGGTTAGTCATTTTTGCTTTCAAGTTTAGGTGATGGTTCTAATATTGATATCAAAAGACTAACAGTAGCATTCTATTTTATTTAATAAGTATGGTGTTAGATATCTGGCTATACACTATCTTTATCCTAAACACCTGACAGTTAATTTTTCAAACTGTGGCTTTTTTTCCTGTCAACAAATTTAATGACCTATAACTCAGTTCCTCAATTCCAATTTTTCTGTTAGTTTTATAAATGTTATAAATACATTTGATTCAAAGTGATCTCAAACAGTTCTTAATGTAGTTTGTTTTGCATTACATGATACAACCTTCTCAACAAAGTCTTCAGAATGTTAGTGCTGTGTATCATTGTTTTTAGACATGTGTCACAAGTAATTGATTCGAATTTATCACTTAAAAATTGAGATTGTAAAAGTAAGTTAGGTTCACTGTAAGAGTTTATTTTGTCAGGTATTAAGACCTAAATGTTGGTAATACCGAACTATCCAAGACACAGTATTTTTTTTATTAATAATGTGTGATAATTATAAATATTTTCAGGAAATATTTCTAGCTAAATTTAATCATATGTAGTACTTGAGCCTTCTTAAAACTTTATAATTAATTACATTTTAATTACTAAGAGGAGTCAGATACAATTTTTAAATTATGTTTATAAATTCACCCAAGTAAAGTCCTAAAAATAAAAAAGTTAACATGTGTTAAATTAATATGCTTATTGAGAGACTTTAGAGAAGCAAGTGAATTATCCTCATATTTTTTTCCTTAGTTAACACTTAGGGGTTCTGTCCTCTTCCACTCTGGGGGAAGTCTGCTCTTTTCCCTATGCTTCACTTTCTATTTTTTTCCTTAAAAACAAAACAAACAAACAAAAAAAAATTTAGATATCCAAACTGACAATGAATTCAAATAAAGCAACTATTTTTTCTAGGAATAAGATTGTATTCCTTTCAGATAATTTTTACCAACACTAGTATACCTTAAAGATAAATTTTTACCTTTATGTGATTTTCAAAATAAAATTTTAATGCTGAATTGGAATACTAATACAATAAAAGAAAGTAGTTCAAATACTGGTTTTTAAAAAGAGTAAAGATAAAAAAAGTAGTAAAGACAGTCAAGTTAATCTAACAGCAAGTCTTATAAGACTGTGTAATTAAAACTAGGTACTCTAATATTACTTTAATATCAGTAGTGTATATAGCCTATATTTTGTGCAGTTTACAATATTTAAATTACGTTAAACATAATTTCACAATAATTTAATAATGATTTATTTAAATGGTATTAGATATCATTAAATTTCACAATAATTTAATAATTACTAATTGAAATGCAGAGCAAGAAGAAACAAAAATGTATAATGGGAGAATCTCATTTAGATAGTGTGATCAAAGAAGGCCTCTCTAAGGAACAACATTTCACCAGGAACATGAAGTACAGATGAAACCAAACATGAGCTTTTGTTCTGGGTAGAGGTTCTAAAAATTATATTCAGTGATAATGACCACTTTAAAGGAAACGTCACCAATCAAGAACTCTCAGGGTAGAACATCATTAGTACATGAATAGTCTTAATTCAGTAACTTCAGTAATCTAATATCAAATATCAGTTATTTTTTAAGTAATGCTTTTCATTTTCTTTTCTCCACTGAATCAAATTTCAAGACCATAGATCTTCTAGCATTTATCTCTGTTCGAGGTAGAAGACTCAGTTTCTCAGGGTAAAAGAAAAGGGGAAATGCATTTTGATCCTGAATGTGTTTAATCTGAGATATGTGTGAGACATCCAGGGAATGATATTCAAGACAAAATTGGAAATACACTTTAAGCTATTTCTGCATCTTTGTTATAATAGTTATAATTTAATATTTATCAGTGTTGGCCAAATCCCACAAAAATCCCCTACTGTCTTTCAGATTAAGCATGCACAGTCTGTCAAATACAGAAGTATGTGTGCAAATGAATTTTCTTTACAAAAGAAATACTAGGTCTTAAATGATCCATATTAGATAGTATTTGATTGGATAATAAAATCTGGGTTCAAAGGCTTGCTTCTCTGCTACATAACCACAGTACCCAAAATTTGCTAAACATTGCTGAGCTTAATATCTGTTATGAGATTGGCAGTCTCTGCCTACCCAACAGATTCATTAATTTATTAAATAAGTCTTTGCTACGTAGCGGTAAGCAGGTAGACATTGTCTCCTACCTTTACAAAACAGATACAACAGACAACTACAAATTATAATGAAATGTAATAAAATGTTACAATTTATCATCAGGAGTACAGAATATTGTGGGAATAAAATTCATAAGTATTTGACTGAGTCTATAAAAACAAAATGGAGGTCTGAGGGTATATGTCAGTGGTAGTGTGCTTGCTTAGCATGCACAAAACTGGGCTCAATAGGGGCTGGAGTGTTTTCTCTGCAGTTACAGCACTTGCCTGACATGCCCGAGTATGAGGGTTCAAACCCCAGCAGCACATACACAACGAAGTCTTGGAGCAACAAAAGTCACATGAAAAACTAAATAAAAATTGCTTCTGTCTTTCTCTCCAAATCTTTCACTGTCCCTCTTTCTTTTAAAAAAAGAAAAAAACTGGGCTCAATCCTCAGTACCACAACACAAAAAAAAGAAAATCAAAATGTTAAATATCCAAGTTATGATTCAAAACTAACAATTCCAACCTTCCCTTCTATTGCTTTTATCACTGGGTAGTATTTAAGCTAAAAGACTTCATGTCCATTTCTATGTATATACCTATTTCTCTAGGTCAACTTAAACATTATTTTAAATTAACATTTTATACGTATACTGAAATATAATATCCTAAGTTTTGATCCTTTAAGGTTCTTGAACTAGAAGAGAAGAACAAGTTCTCTTTATAAAATATACTATCTTTTGATTTCTTTTTTTCTTTCTTATTGTAAACTCAGCACAATCTAATGTATTTTCTTTTCTAAACAAATCTTCATAGAATGGTATTTTATCCAACAAATATTTATTTGCTGAAATAATATCATACTTTATTTATATGAGGATTATTATTTTTCTTAAATCAGACATTTTCTGTGAATAAAATCTGACTGAAATGATGAATGATTTTCATTCTTGCTTTATGACAGTGAAGAATCTTCTAAGTACAAAATTGGGATTTTAGTCTTTCATTGCCCTGAGTAAATCAGTGCCTAAGCTAAAGCTATGAAGTGGCGTATAGATTGTATTTAAAGAAGTGTAAGTAGTATGTAGAGCACTAAAGTTCTGAAACTTGATAGTCTTCCACAAAAATATATGCTGATAGAATAATTCTCTACCAGATAACTTCTCTTTTAAAATAAATATGATTCGCAAATGCTCTTTTAAGTGTGATTACTGATTTTTCTTCATTTAGAAATTAAATTAAGAAACCTAAGGTCAAAAATAATAAAAGCAAAACAGAAAATACTATAAAATTTCAATCGTTTTATCATTCCCTTTAGATTTTATTAAAGTTGAAAATATTTTTGAAGACTAATTTCATTATCTTTTTATTCTTAAGCATATGAAGTTTAACTTTTAAAAAGTAAATGTAGCCTGCTGGGCATGGTGGCACACACTTGTACTCCCACTGACTGAGGCCAAGGCAGAAGGATTGCAAGTTCAAGGCCAGCCTCAGCAACTTAGTAAGGCCCTAAGCAATTAGGGAGACCCTGTCTCTTAAGAAAAAAATAAAAAGGGCTGGGGATGTCGCTCAGTGGTTAAGTGCCCTGGGTTCAATCTCCAATACCAGACAAACAAAAAAAAGTACATAAATGTAGTATATAAGCACATACTCTCTAACCAGCAAGTCAATTTTTTCCCTCTTTGGAAGAAAATATAGATTCTATTAACATACAATTTAACTAAAATTAGTGCAGTGATTTTAAAGTGTTTTAAAAATATCTTTATATAAAGGGCATATTCCTTTAATACACTACTGTCTAATCTTATATTCAAACAAAATGCAGAATTACAACTTCCTTGTAGGTTTCTATTATTGTTCTTTGAACCAAAAAAAATTGAATTACTCTGGATAAATTATTTTCTTAAATTTAGAGTTTTTAATGTATGAATCTGAAAGGCCATGTAATTTCCTTTACCTATATAAATGTCATTATTGATCCAATATCAACATAATATTCCCCGATATTTTCACCTAATAATTTTATTTTAAAAATCTCTTCTTTATTCTTACCATTTTTCATTGAGTACCAGAGTGATGGTGTCATATGGCTAGTGCATTGGCTAACCCTGATATTCCCAAGTTTCTGGATAATTTTATTTAGTTGCTATAATTCTAACCTAATCAAGACACTACTGGTACCCAAAAATTATTTTCTAAATAAAATCAAAAGACTATACCAAACATAAATATTCTGGTTTTGCCTTTAATTATTTCAATATTAACATAATAGAATCTGTTCAACTATTAATGACAGAAATGAATGAGTTCTACACATAGAATCAACAACAAAAGATAAGAAACCACTGAATTGTTTTTTTAAAAATTCTCTCAATTAAAAAAATTAGGGTTTTTTGTGTGTGCAAAGATATTCTGATAGCTTGATACATCTTGTACTTTGAATGGATATTTTGCCCAGGCATGATTTTGTAACATGTGTCAGTTATTCAGAAAGTACAGTTTCTTCCAAATGTTGACATGTCATTTTATTGTCATATCATCTTCATTAATATAATCCCTCAGCTCACCTAAAAACCCTTCTAAGTATTAGAAGTTCTCAAGCTTATAGTGACATGTACATTTTCTGCAAGTCTAATTTTTACTTAGGAACTAGAATTTTATCATTGGCCAAAAAAAAAAAAAAAAAAACAGCCACATATATGTCAGTTTTCCTTACATTGACAGGATCACTTAGTTCTTTTTTTTTTTTTTTAGGGCTGAGGACCATACTCAGAGCGCTTTGCCTAGCATGCGCTCTGCCACTGAGCTAAATCCCCAACCCCCACTTAGTTCATTTTTAAGAAAATGTGTACCATACATCTAAATATGAATAATCATGACTTGATCAGTTTTTTTTATTCTTCCAAGAACATTGATGTTCATATAAAAACTGTCTAGGTTCGGCTTATAACAGTTTCATAAGGTGCTTGAAACAACTAGCATCCTTTGGTATGCAATACAAGTATTTTATTCATGCTTCCCATTTTGTGATATTGTTTCATTCAAGACAATATTAAATGAAACTAGCTTTAAAAATAAGTCCTTAGTAGGTGGCAGCAAATAATACAATTATTCATTCATACTATTTAGATTCAGTTTCTTGATTTCCATTAAGCTGTCAATCCATCATTGACTTTATACTATTAGTGCAAATGTCAACATAGCAAAAAAAGCAAATAATGTTTTAATATTATTAGTAAAATGATTTTGATCTTGTGAACTACTGAAAGAGTCTCGGGGACCCCAGTGGGTTCATAAAGCACACTTTAAAAAGCATTGATACAATTAAATGGGCAAACTGGCACATTTCTTCAAAGTATTCTGATTCAAAATGATGTATATTGAATCTTATTTTTTTCATATGTTCCATAGAGCTAATGTTATTGTGGTACTTTCAGTTCAAGGGACCTGATCCTTTATATAAGTGACTATCAATACTATGTTTTGGTATTATAAATACTTTACTCTGGCCCTGTAATCCAGACTGGTTCTTGGGCAGGCAAGTTACTCTGCTTCAGAATGAGAAAACCTCATAAATTTTTGGAGAGATAAGGAAGAAAGTATAGTTTCCAGCTAGTTCTACTCACTTTCAGTGTGATACTACTTTCTACATTTGGGTACAAGTACAGTCTCCCCAGGAAACATACAAAGTCCTCTCTTAAATAATAACCTAGTTGCTCACAGATGATTTTATTGAGGATATAGTAGTTATGGCTCATTTTTAAAATTAGTTTGAAGCATTTAAAATTTGATAAATTTCAGGACTAGAGGTGTAGTTGTAGAGCAGTTGTCTACATGTGCAGGGTTGGGTTAAATCCCCAGCACTACAAAACAAAGGAAAAAATACAAGAAGAAAGAAACAAAGAAATTTCAAGTAAACTTGACAAATTTTTCAGCAATTTCTTAAAAATCAGAACAACAGTGGGTGATGTGGATGAATTAGAATCAGGTGTGCATATCATATTGTTACTACATATTCATTTATGATTGTACAACAATACAATTTTTTCAATAAAAAAATCAGATCAACATTGCTGGACTAGCATTGATGTAAACTCATACTTCGCTGGCATTCTTTAGATCCTCTAGACTATTTTACTCATTTACATTTAATGCCTAACTCCATAGACATTTGAGTAACCCATTTCTGCTCTAGTTCATTCTTGTCCAGTTTCTCCTCTTTTATAACAATGTGCTTATTTTGTATTTATTCTGGTTTTATAGTAAAACATAATGAGACTTCAAATAAAAGAATTTCTCTTACTTTCTTTTCTAATGAGAAAAAGCATAATCAGTATAGTAGAATGTTTCATATTTTGATAAAACTGAAATTAGACAATGATATATTTTAGTTATTTATTAACTTTTAGTTTATCAATTATCATTTTTCTGTGACATTCTATTAGACATATAGGATTTTACATGGATTTCTGTTTCTTCATTTGTCTAAGTGTCCCGTTTTTATATCTAATATTTAAATTGGAATGTCCCTATTCCTTTGTATTTATTTGATGTTTGCAGACTTATGTCCATCACTGAAGCTAATTATAATTTAACTTTAAAATATACTATTACCCCTCTGAAATCTGAATTTGCAAATGAGATTTGATACCTAAAAAGCTGTAGCAAACCAGAAATTATTAAGCATAGAATTAACAGTTTTATACCAACAAAAAATTATATGTGTCATGGTTTCTTTTTTATTTTTAAAGAGTAGTACACATGCTCACTTTGGAAAATTTAGAAAATTCAGTGTACGAATACAAAAGTATCACACAATGGCCTTCATTAAAACATCACTTAAAATTTTGCTGTATTTTATTCTGGTTTTTCTTCTATGCATTCAACTATTTTGTCAAAATGGGAAGGAAGTGATTAAGACCTCAGGTTCTAGAGACTGGTAGACCTGGTGATGAAATTCAGCTTTATCACTTTCTACATATGTGACTTTAAGAAAGTTATTTCACCTCTAAACCTTAATTATCTGATCCATAGGAAGAAAAATAATAATACTATTTGCCTCATCAGGGTGCAGTGATGAATGTCTGTAATCCCAGCCCTGTGGGAGGCTTATTAGGCAAGGAGAATTGCAAGTTCAAAGCCAGCCTCAGCATTTTAAGAGAGGCCTAAGCACTTGGTGAGACCTTGTCTCAAAATAAAAAATAAAAATGGCTGGGGAAGTGACTCAGTGTTTAATTGCCCCTGGATTCAATACCTACTACCAAAAAATAAACAATCAAATAATAATACATTTGCATCATAGGATTATTTTAAGAATTAAATTTTAAAATGCACATACATCGCTTAGCATAGTATTTAAAATATAAGTTCTCAATAAATGTTAGCTATTATGATTAAGCTGCCTATAATATTTAACCTATTTTGTTCACTTAATAATATGAAAATCTTTTATGTCATGAACATCTTACATATTTTAAATTATCTTTTATATCTGTGCTCATTGACACACACCAATATAATCCCATCTACCCAGGAAGCAGAGGTAGGAGGAACATAAGTTTGAGGTCAGATAATTTAGCAAGACCCTGTCTCAAATTTTAAAAAATAAATAAAAAGGGGTGGGGATATAGTTTAGTGGTAGAGCATCCCTGGGTTCAATCCCCAATACCATAACAATAGATAAATAAATAAATAATCTTTCACAAAATTATTTTTTCTTTTATTCTAACTGACATATGTAGCATGAATTTAAATATCTAATTTTAAATTTAAAATGGGCCTAGTGAAGGCCCATTTTAGATATTTTTGTTGTTTTCAGTTTTCAGTTTTAAAAACAATACTATAGGTAACCTCCTGGAAGTTAAATATTTTGGAGTCTCCTAATTATACTCCTAATTATACTGAGCAGCTTGTGTCAATTCTACTTTTGTTGAGAACATATGCAGAACTTTTAGGCTTGCGATTCATATAACTGTATGAATATCATTAAAATATTATTATATTGTAAGAAGCTCTTTCTAGCATTTGCCTTTAACTGATTTACTGGTGACCACTTAAAAATTATAGACCCAAAGTCATTTTAAAAGCTAACAACATTGAGTATGTAAAATTAATGTACTATAAGGAACTAAATAATGAGTACAAGTCCTGGTTTGCCATTTTATGTATTTATAGAGCTAGTAGAGGTCAGTTTCTATAGCTGTAACATTAAGATATTAAATGAAATAGACTAAAGTCCCTCATATGCCTATAATCTTATTCTTTACGCTTAGTTCCTCTTCCAGGTAAATAAACATTATTCTTTTTAGCCTTTCTTTTTGATATTTTATTAATCTCCAAATAACATAGAAAAATTTGCATTTATTTCAGCTTTTACATTCTATGCTAGTATATAAAGTTTGAGATTATCAACTGAAAATATTTTAACCACACTTAAGGTCTTTCTTATTTAAGTTAAGCCTCTTTCTGTTGAATGGAATATTGACTTCTCTTGGTAACCACTAGATTTTTGTTCAAGTTATCAGACGATAGGGAAGTGAACTGTAGAAGTATAAGAAATAGTGAAATTAAAAATTCTAGGTTTCAGACCATGTCTGTACATACTCCGAGCTACTAGACAGCTGAGACAAATTCAACTTCAGCCTGAGCAATTTAGCAAGACCCTATCTTGAAATAAAACTTTAAAAGGTCTAAAGATATATCTCAGTGATAGAGTGTGTGCTTAATATGCATGAGCCCCTGGATTCAATCCTAGTATTTATAAACAAACAAGAAAAAAACCCTCTAGTTTCTGGTATAAATAGCTTTCATTGCTATAAAAGATTTTTAGTAGTTTGGTAAATCCTTTCTGCAAAAGGATTCCAACAAAAATGACCTCTGACATTTCAGCAGCAAAACTGATTAAATATAATCATAATTCAAATCTTTATAATCAATTGTCCATGTCTCATTGATGTCTTTATTAGAGAGCATATCTCCAAGTATTTTTCATGTTTTAAAAATCTGTCAGACATTTTCTGGCATAAAATGCAAGGATTATTGGCTTTCCTTATTCATTCCATTTTCACAAAAGAGAAAACATTAATTCAGAAGTTGATTCAATGACTGTTTTGTAGTATACATTATATTTCAAATACTGTATTGTGTTAGGGATACAGCAATGGATAGATTTATTAAACCTGCCCTCTAGGAGTTTATAGTGGCACTGATACAAAAAGAAAATACAACAAATATGTCAGATAAAGAATTGATAGTCTCAAAGAGTTTTTCTAATCTTATAGAAAAAAAATAATAGGACAGAGGCATTTCACAAAATACATGTATACTTCCACAACCTGCCAAAAAAATAGGAAAAGAAATACATGCAGAAAGAAATATGAAAAAGTGCCCTAATTAGAAAGTTCTGAAAACTGAAAACAACACAAAGGTTGCAATCAAATTGATAACTCTTCTTTAATTATAATTGTCAGTGCCATAATGAGCAATGACATGAATATTCCTATTCACACCGATGAGAAAATAAATTTGTATAACCTTTCAAGCAAAGAGTATACATTGGCTTAAGATGCATTTATTTGTACTAAATGCACTCACAACGAAGGTTTAAATTTTTGTTTTAACCCATCATCTTGTTTCTAGAAATTTATGCAAAGGAAATTTCAGAGAGGTCATCAAAGACTATGTACAAGATTATTCACTACAGCATCATTTATGTTAATGAAAAATGAGAGGCCCATTTGTGAGTTAGTGCATACCTTAAAAAAACATATCTTGGGCTAGAGTGGTGGCTCAGTGGTATCGCTCTTGCGTGGCATGTGTGAGGACCTGGGTTCAAACCCCAGCATTACATACACAGCTAAGTGTCAGAGCAATGAAAAATATATGGAAAACTAAATAAAAATTCTCTCTTTCTGTCTCTCAGTCTCCCTTTCTATATATTTTTTTAAAAATCTTTAAGAATATTTAATGACGGGAAAATGCTCATAAAAAAACGCATACTTTGAAAGAGTTGTTTTAAAAAGCTGCATAGGTATGGAATCACAGATTATTTTTCAATATATATTCATTGTTGTTTTGTTTTGGTTGATTATAATACCAGAGCTTGAACTCCAGGAATCCTACCACTGACTTATATCTCCAGCCCCTTTTATTTCAAGACAGGATCTTAATAAATCACCTAGGCTCTCCTCAAATTTGTAATCCTCCTACCTCAGTCACCTTACTTGGATTACAGGCATATGCTACTGTGTTCAGCTCCGTATTTTAAAACAAGGGAAAGGTTTTTGTTTGTTTTGTTTTTTAGATAGAGTGAATATCTTTTTTGCCTACTTTTTGGATAGGTGCAATAAGCCAACTAGAATTGTTTATAACTGTATTTATACCAAAGCATTTTTTATAGCCATGTAAGTCATTCTATTCTTAATTCTGTTGGTTAGAAAATTATATCATATTTCAATTGAAGTTTCAAAGGTATACATTTTTCTGAATCATATACAACCAGTAAAAACTTTTTAAGAACATATAATATACTCTTCAAAAGTTATCTATTTTAAGGTGCCTAGTAACTCAGACCACAAGAATGGTCTTTATCTTTTTAAACAGAAAAAATTTTGTAGAAAAATGCATGATTGAATTGTTTCTGACTGAAGTGTAGTAAATAACTTGTTTAAAAGTCTGACTTTGTATGGACTCTATTTTCTTGGATTCAAAACTATTGTAGAATTGAAGAATTAAAATTATAAATGAATGATTGCCAATGTTCGTAAGCCATGAGAAATGCAAACCTTTTAAAAAGATAATTTCCTGAAGATAAAAGTACATAGGGAGGGGGGAAAGTATAGAAAATCTGTAACTTTTACAAAGATTCTTATTTTTACTTCCATTTTTTTCATTATTCTTTATAACTTTCCTTTATACTTTTTATGCTCTTATTTAGTTTTATAATCACATTATCTTTCCTTCAGAAACACTAGAGTAAATATTTTTCCTTGACACACTTGTATAATTTGTCATCTTTTAAGTTTTCATTTCTTTTTTTTTGAGGGGGTGGGTATCAGGGATTGAACCCCAGGGCAGTTAGCCACTGAGCCACATTCCCAACCCTTTTTATATTTTATTTTGAGACAGGGTCTCACTAAGTTCCTGAGACTGACCTCGAACTTGGCAATCCTCCTGCCTCAACCTCCCAAATCGCTGGGATTACAGGTGTGTGCCACCATGCCTGGCTTACTTTCATTTCTTTATTTATTATTTTTTACTTTGTTTTAAAATCACAAATGAAACAATTGTTTTACATTGAGGCACCAGGTTTTTTTTAAAGGGCTGAATAATATAGCATGAATAATATGCAGAAGTGTAATATTAACCAGTTCCCAAAAATATTTCTTTATTTACAGTGATTTGTTTCAATACAGAATTCACCCCATCCCTGGTGCTGGGGATCAAACCCACAGCCTCATGCATGCTTGGCAAGTATTCTACCCTTGACCTACAGTCCCAGACCTAAACAGTGAACTCTTAAGCAAAACTTTTTAAAAAATCTCCTCCTCCAAATTATAGCTCCCAGAATTAGTCCATAACTATACCAGCATATATCTAGCAATGTTAGTTTGAAGTAATTTAAAAGGAACAAAGTTTTATATCATGTCATTGATGCCTGTAAGTTTTTCAAAGTGTGCATAATATCATAGGGTTAAAATTTTGTTCCTCCGGGTAGTTCTGAATATAAGTTTGATACTTCTAAAAATAAGATGGTCTAGTCCTGAGAGCAAAGAGAAATGTTTATCTATTCAATCTTAATCTAACTCAATATAACTAACATTTTATCATGGGGAGAAAGATAAATCTACATTAGTCATTCCATACGTAAGAGACTAGAGATCTGAAAGTAAGTAGGAAAATTTAATACTAGCTGTGCTTTAAAAAAAAAATTGATGTGTTCAGAAGGCCAATGAACCTCTCTAGAAATCAGTTGCCTCATCAGTAAAACAAACAAAATATATAACCTTTTCTAGAATATTGTCACCAAACCTCTTATAACTAAAGCAAAGTGTAAATGGCTACACCCAATGTTATAGAACCCACCTTAATGTAACTGCATAAGTTAAGCCTGTTTTGAAATTTCATATTTTATTTTAAAAATTGTTATAAGTCTAAGCCTCTTTTGAAATTTCATATTTTATTTTAAAAATTGTTATAAAGTAGGCTTTCTACTACAAAGTTTTTGTTAATTTTAATAAATATATTTAAAATTGCTTATTATTAAAAAATAAATAAAATAAAATTACTTCTTGTTAACAAGAGATGTGAAGGTGGGGCTAGTTTGCTGCCTTGGTAACAAGAAGAATGATTTTAGAGTTTTAGAAAATTGGAGTAAGTGAAAGGGAATGGACACCACTTTCCAGATTAGGATCCAGGCAATTTCTTTTGTTGCATGATATTTCTAGAATCAGTATTCTTCAAAATTAGGTAAATACAAATGCAAAGTCATTTCACTAGGCCTCATTCTGGTGATGAATCCCCATGTATAGTTGTATTAGTAATTAATCCCTAAAGAAAGATTCCCAGAATATTGCAAAAGAGATGGTACAGTGTGATACAATAATTTCAGAACATTTCTATGGGACATTTGTTTAAAATATTCTAACTAAGAGACTGAATAAGATTGAAGTGTTTTTGTCTCATGATTATTATCTCTTACAATCTAATTTAAATGCTTGTAAGATTTCTTCAGGATAGTGAAATGATTTGTGATGACATAAATATTCTAATAATCTCAACTGACTTCATAATCCTCACAATTCTTTATATTCAGTTTTCAAACTTGTTTTGTATTGCAGTAATCCTATGTTTAATACAGGTTGAGTACCATATAAAAAATAAAAAGGGCTGGGGATATGGCTCAGTGTTTAAGCACCCCTGGGTTCAGTCCATAGTACCAAAACAAAATCAAACAAACAAACCAAAAAAAGCACCCCTAATATGAAAACCTGAAATTCAAAACAGAATGTTCTAAAATCTGAAACATTTTGAGTGACCTGTTATCACTCACAAAGTTTCAGATTTAGGAGTATTTGGGATTTTAGGATTGGGGATATTCAACCAGTGAAATCTATGCAGATATTCTAAAATCCAAAGTATCTAAAATCTGAATCACTTGTAGTCCAGAACATCTTAGAAAAGGTATTCAAGCTATGTAAACATTTTATATTTAGCCTTTTTATCAACAGAAAATGTTCAACCTTGTAGAAAAGTAATCTAAAAGTAACTCACAAGGTAAGGTTCTTAAAGTTAACAAATTCATTCATCTTACCCAGATGCTACTCTTTTGTGATTTCTTTCAGATTATTGTTTAAAAAATTATCTGACATTTGAATAAGATGTGAATGAATTTTTATGCTACTGCATTATAATTGACCCTTAAAAGTTGAATAGAATAATTGAGAACATTACATTTTAAAACCAATAAATTTCACTTATCCCCATTATTCAAATTTTAGTGTATATAGACAAACCTTTTTCCAAGTCTTTGTAATGTTTTTCAGTAAAAGGTATTTCTATCTGTTTCAAGAGAGGGAGAAAAGTCACACAAAACTTGACTTACCAGCACCTAGTTTTCTAGTCTTCCTTTTACAGTAGGTAGCAGATTTATGGTCAAAAAAGTTATGTCAGGCATTAATAAATTGTTCACAAAGTATCGTTTAAATCAGTTCTTTGGTCTGTTTTTCACATTCAGAGTTCAGGGGTGACTATCTTTTTCTTTCTTTTTTTTTTACTCTTATAATTCATTCTTTTAATTTCTGTACTTGCACTTATATTTGGAATTGAAATGAAACAGGAAATTTTTCCTTAATATGTAAACGTATTAACACATTAAATGTGTTTCATAGATCGAGAGATAGACATACACATTCACATCTTGTAAGCATCAACTTTGTTCTAGACCCATTTATTTCAAGGTCTATTAAGGGAATATAACTTCAAATTAGAAATCAACAATGATAGTTGTTCTTCCTAGATTTGTAATTAGCCCTCCATATAACCTAGAAAAAGATGCATCATGTTGCTGGACTAATTCAATTTTAATCCTTCTAGAAATCAAGAGCAGTATAGAAAATGGTGTTCACTTGTTACTGCATAACAGTTCTAAAATCTTCAGTTTCTAAAAGTTTGTAGAAAGTAATATAAGGCATTAGACTATATTTTTATAGGAAACTACCAACACTATAATCCAGATATTATGATCTCCATTTAAGATGAGAAATTGCTTTCACTATAAAGATGTTCTCTGAGATAAAAAGGAAATTGCACAAGAGAATGAGTTATGAACTCACTCTGAATTCACTTTCCCTTGAGAGGTCCTCTTGTAGAGTGCTGATGATCTAATTCATTTGTATTGTTTCTAAATTTGGCAATTCTGTTTGACTAAGACATGTAAGAATTGGTGATTATCTTTTGGTCAAAACATTTAGTTAATGGTGAAGAATTAATAAAAACTATTTTTATCAGATAAAGCCAAAAGCTGATGCAAATCTAACGTACAGTGATGCTTTTTTCAAAAAAAAAAGTTAAATTTTCTCAGCATTCTCATCAATCTCCATATGCTAACAGAGACATTTGTAAAAGGGTGAAACAATCTATATTATGCTTCCAAGAAATAAAATTTTGTAGTTATGGCCAATTTTGTTATTTTTCTGAGGACTTTAACACTAGGGACTTGGCATCACTGATACTTCTACTATATTTCAGTAAATAAGAAACATCATGTCTAATTGACCTGTGCTAGTCTGAATTGAGACCATCATTCTGCAATCCTGGAATTCATGGTACAAAACTACCTGGTCTCTTGCCTAGCATGTTCAAGGATCTGGGTTAAATCCCCAGCACCACAGGAAAAAAAGTAGGGAGGAAAATCTGCTTGGTCTGAAGCCTCCACACCCACACCCACATTTTTTCTTTCTTTTTTTTTTTTTTTTTTTTTTTTTTTTTTTTTTTTTTTTTTTTTTTTTTTTTTTTTTGGCTTGTTTCCCTCTTAAACATTTGTTCTTATTGGAACTCTGTTTTTAAAAAAAATCTCAGCTAATAAGATACTTTGTATTGAGAATCTTCCTATATTCATTATATAGTAATATGGAGCAAGTTTTACTTTTCATTTCCCCTGTCTTAAAGGAGGAAAATTCAGCTGAAATAACAAAGCTTTGAAGGAGTGAATCTTTCTAACATTGGTCTGGCATTAAAATTTTCTGGATGGGCAGCACAATTATTTAATTGGAAATATCGGTGACAGCTGAACAACCTCAGTGCTTGGGTCAGCAAGCAGAGGAACTTCATTCTGTCACCTATCAAGAATGATGCTTGTCAGGACCGATCTTTCCACTTAGAGAACATTGATGTTTTCTGGTATTACAATGGAATAGACACTTAAACACTGAAAGAGAATAAGTACATAGGTATATTTGTAATTCTTTGTCTTTTGTAAGCCATATGCAAATGTAACACTACTGCAGATACTGCTTCATCAGAAGTCCCCAAGATAACCAAAAGTAAGTGCCAATTTCCTCATCTCAGGGATAGTGCCATAACAAAGACTTAATTCTAGTGACCAGCCTATTTGCAGAGCATGTCATACAGCCTTGGCCTCCTAAGGAGGTTCCTAAGAGTCAATTGATGTTTTTGCATGTATTACTTAATAATGTGTAGAAAAATTTTTAAGTTCACTTTTTCTTTATTCTGTCTTTTTTACCCATCTTCCCTCATTGTAGCAAATTAGACGGCCGGATGAAAGCAAAGGAGTTACTAGTAGAGTTGGATCCCTCAAAGTAAATATGTTTCTAACATTTTTTGGCAAGATTTCGTCTATAGCCTACACTTCTTCCTTTTTGGAGGGTGGTGGGAGGAAGGGGGCTTTTTCCATTTTTCACCATCCCATTTTTTTATTTTAATTATTTTTATTGGCTGTTGGGTCATATTACTTTTTTTTTGTTTCAGCTACACATAGAGCAACCAGCTGAAGGCAAGCTGCCAAATAACTAGCTTTGAATGGCACCACAAACAAGAGAAAGGGCAACTGCCTTATCACAGGTGCCTATAATTTGGGGTTCTAGAGTAAACCGTTCCTCTGATTGATGTCACTGATTGTGTGTTAAGATCCTCTTACACAGAGAACTAATATATTTTCAGAATGTTATCTCCCCTTTTAACGTTTTTTGTAAAAAAAAAAAAATATATATATATATATATAATTTAACTGTTATTTTAGCATCTTTACCAGTTGGAGTTCATTCCAGAAAAAATTATTGTGAGTTAATAACATGTATTGAACACATGTGATCTTAAAAACTAGAAAGGAATTTTATAAGGTGCTAGGATAATGGGCCCACATAGATAAGTATTTAAGCCCTCTGAATCCCCCTTTTTATTTCTAGTTTTAAAAAATTAATGTAACAATAGCTAGAAACAGAAATTTACCTAAATGTTTCCCCTTTTATGTATACAACTTGAAAATATACAACTTAAAGATTTCTGATTTAGCTATTTGCTAATGGCTGAATATATACCATTTCATCAATATATTTTGGTCACTCAGTACTCTAACATTTAATCATAATGAAAAGGTAAGCAAGTTATTACCCTTAAGAAACACAGACATAGTCATTGACCGCTTTTAATGCTGCCACCATAAGTACAAGTTAGAAAATTGAATTCTAAACATATACAGAATAATTACCCACAAAATTAACCACTTTTTTATATCTCAATCCCATTTGCCTTTATAGTAATAGTAACTATTAATAAAAATGCCAAAAAATTCAGTGCACTGGAATGTCATAAAATTCAGTAACTTAATAGAGTCATTTCAAAATTTTGCATATCTCCTATTTATTTCAATTAACAATTTATGAAACACAAACTTCTGCACTCTTTTCTCTCGTTGCCTCTTCTGCCTTCTTAGTTTTACTTTTTGTTGTTGTTTCTTTATTTATTTGTGTGTGCACATGCCAGTGCACATGAATGAAGGTGTGTTTGTATGTTTGTGTTCTTTATTCCTGAAAAGCCATCCACTCTGTTCTCTAACACTGCTTTATAGTGGGTAGCTATTATATTAATATGTTATTTCACTAAGGATAATCAGAGGGGATGAGAAGTGTTGATTGTATGCCTGTTTCAAGATTGAGGCAACTTAAGATTATTCAGTCAGGAAAATGTGTTGATATGTCTGTAGCATTCCTCACTGTCTATTTGTGAGGTATCATATTTTACCTTGTCTTTAAGAGAAGATAAATCCATTATTGTTTAGAAAATGGATTATGACAATTCAAGTGAGAAGGTGCAGTACCACATGCAGTAGTTAATTAAAGTTAGAAAAAGGCATCCATAACTGCAGGATCTTCTGCTGCAGACTGGATTGTATGTAAGAGTGTGTGTGTGTATGTGTGTGTGTGTGTGTGTGTGTGTGTATCTCTAAGTTTGCCTTTCAGATATATAGAACCTCAAGTTATAAATGTACGTTTATTACTTTTAAGTGTATATACAGTATAATTATGCATACACATACATTTTTAAGAACAAATAACACATTTATGGTTTTATCTGCTTATTTCAATATGGATGCAGCCTTAAATAAAAAAGTATATTTGAGTAACAAAGGCAAATCTCAAAATCTTTAGATATTTTTATTGAGTATTTTTACAAAATAGAAAATTTAAAGTGGATCTCTTGGGAATTATAAAGATAGTTGTAGTGTTTATTTTCATTAATGCTTTGGGGAGAAAAGATACTCTAATTTTAAAATATATAATGTTAGCTTCCTAGTCACGGGTTTGTTAAACATGTATTCTTATGTTATACAAAGTCTTTGATGTTTTGAAATGTTTGCCAAAGGCAGTGAGAAATGTATAATGCTATGATCTTATTTTTAAAAGGAAAAAGAGGAAAACTGAAAAGAGAACAAGTTGCCTTTTCAATTCATTTTCTGATGTTTACATATAGCTCCATCGAAAGCTGGAGGAGCTCAGAGATCACCTAGAAGGCAATGTGAAAGGATACTCTCTCAGAGTAAATGTACGATTTCACTTGATGATTTTTTTTCCCCCTAAACTTCTACTGACTGGTAATTCCAAATCTGACTGGTTTGTCCTCTCATCTCCATCTTTTTTACTTTCTGTCTCTTTTCCCCCTCTTTCTTTCTTTTCTAGCTGCAGCATCATGCTTACATTTATAAAATAAAGATTATGTTGGCAGTATAGAGGATCCTTAAGCCACACTAGCATGCAGTTGATTTAATAACATTTTGGCCTTAACACAAAATAAAAAATTTTCAAATCAGTGCTCCTTTTATAGCAGTACACTTTGCTTAGGATCTTTTCATGAGACTTCTATTTGGAGCTTTTCCATCCATCGACTGTGTCTTTTGTCCCTTATTGGATGTGTCAAGAGGATTATAAATTATGGACTGGGACCCAAGGAGTAGATGATTCAATTTTAGTTTTCAAGGAAAATGATCAAAGAGTCATCATCATACATAATCTGGCAAGTACACACATTTATTCTTTTAATAGACTTAATTCAGAATTTTTAATAATAATTATGTCATTTTTGTTTAAAATAATAAAAGTAGCAACAAGCATCTCCACCAGGAGCACCTTCATGTAATAGCTTACAAATACTTGAGATAAAGGTTCATATACCAAAGACAAGCTTTGAAAGAAATCATTACCTTATATATTGGCTATTATAGCCAATATATAGGCAGTACTAACAACAGTATTTTTGTGACAGATAATTCAGGTTTTTAGAATGCTTGAACCTCCTTTTAAATATATCTTTTGAAGAAAAATGGAATTTTAAAAATATCTAAAATACTATATGGTATAAATATATCAAAAGAACTTAATCCTGACCATTCTTGGGATTTCTAAAAAAGTTCCTATGAGTCTAGCTCCTGATATACTTCTCTAAAGATTATTACCATTCATGTAATTCATATTGCCGTAGTAGTTTTATCATAAAAAGTAGAATAAAAGTTAGGGAGATGGTAATTATCTGAGATCTCAGCATCTTTTTAATTATATCACGTATATAATCATGTATGTCTCTATATTAAATTTCTGATTACTATAGTCCATATTGGTTTTTATTAATATCAGTCATTCTGATAGCTAAACAGAAAAAGAAATTGATACAAGTTTCATATTTCTACTTCTTTTTCTGAGCCAGTCCTTTTCTATGTATATTCTTAACAGAGTTTGATAGATCAGGCATAATTTTTAAAGCTAGAATCTGTTACACTGTTGTTAAAATAAAAAGGTTAGTATTTTATGACTAAATATATCTGAATACTATCCTAGAAGACTAGAAAATATTTTAATATATGTATTTTAGTATCATGTTCTTCCCAAACCCATCAAGAGAAGTGACATTTTTCTTTCTTTTAGTAAAATTGAGACTAGAACTACTAGTCAAGACTTGCTAAAGTCTGTATGATAAGGAGTTGACATAAAATTAGGATTGAATTAAAAGTTTAATTTCTGTTTTCAGCACCTATACTGTTGTATAATTAAACTTTTAATCTCAAGATCTTCATCTCTCCATTTCAATCAGAAAAACTTTATACTGATTTACTTCTTTTCTAAAACAATTAAATATGGGATATATAATTCTAAGGGTTCTGTAATCTAACAGATTTTTTTAAAAAAACTTATTAAAAGAAATCTTCTTTAGAGATTTCAGCAGAGAAAACATGCAAATCAAAGGCTCAGCTAAGTATTCAGTTTAGTCCCCTTTTAATTCATATTACCCAACTATACTTTGAACATGCCATGTACATTAAAAATAGTTGCTTAATAATAAAGTTATTATCAGAACCATAGACCAAATTAAACAGATTTTTTTTAAATGAAGTAGACTGGCAAACAGTGACCATTCCATTCTGTGAAAATTTATTGCAGGAATTCACATTATTGGAGCAAGGGTGTGGATGTGTGTTAATTGATTGAAACACTATGAAACAATTTCAGTAGAGTGAAAGATGCAGAACCATGTTGCCAATTACACATGTTTGAGAGTGTGACACATCATTCAGAACTGTGGGATAAGGATTCAATTAAATCACTGATGCTTCAATTGCTATGATGCATACACTATATTTTATTTTCAGAAAGAAAAGATCTCTGCATCCTCTTGATAAATGAGTCCTGTAACTTTGGAATAATATTATTTTATTTATATCTCATATGAAAACATTTTTCATTCTACATTGACTTCTGTAGCAAAGAAAAGGATGTTTTAGACTCTTGGTTTCTGAATTAAGAATGCATCTTTGTTTTTTTGTTTTGTTTTGTTTTGTTTTACATTGTACAAGGCAGGATATTTTCAATGCAAAATGGGCTTTTAGTAGTTTAAATAATAATAACTTTTAATCCCTAAGAAGAATTTGCCTGCTTAATGAGTCCAAAAATTACTGTTAAATCCTTAGATTAATAATGCGTTGAGAATAATGACTGAAAAATAAAACCACATAAGGAAAATTTTTTCCATGTAACCAAATGTATAAATATAGTAGGGAAAATATTAAAAATTAATGCAAAACATTGATGATAAGTACAAACAGTGTTAAGACGAAAAACATAGAAATAATGCAAACTAATGCCTTTTTAGATAATACAAAACAAGGTAAATTTACAAGGAAGGAATTAAGACTAGTATGAAATAGGGCTAATTTAATGATTTACATGACTGCAGTTTAAGCTTCTTAAGATCAGTATTTTTATTTTAGTCTTAGTGCTGAATTACTTTCTTACACTTTTTTATGAATAGGTGTCTATTATCTGTGGAGATTTTTTTTTATTTTATATTCTTTAAGTGATTTCTGTAGCTCAGGGGTCAGCAAACCATCCTGTGGGCCAAATCTCATGATTTTTGCATTTTTAAATGGTGAGTGTTGAGGGATCAAAGGTAGAATATCTCATGGCATGTGACAGTTATATGAAATTCAAATTTCAGTGTACAAATATAAAGTTTTATTGAACATAGACATGCTTATTCATTTATGTATAATCTACATCTTCATCTTTTGTTTCATTTTATATTCAACTCTCTGTTGTAGTCCAAAAGCTGCAACAACCCACAAGAGATTTCAACAACCCACAAGTCCTACAATATTTTCTCTCCAATCTTTTGCAGAAAATGTTTGCCAGTCCCTGCTATAATTATCTAGTGCATCAATATAAAATGGCATAAACTGGGTATGGTGGCACACCTGTAATCCCAGCTACTAGGGAGGCTGAGGCAAGAGGATCACAAATTTAAGGCCAACCTCAGCAGCTTAGCGAATCTCTGTCTTGAAATAAAATAAAAAGGTCTAAGGGTGGTAGAGTAGTACAGTGCCACTGGGCTAAATGCCCAGTACCACAACAACAACAACAAAAAATGTAGTTATAGCGGACTCTGTGAAATTTGTTTATTTTTAAGCTTAAGGAAAGGAGAAATGCTCCTTTTTCTGGGGATGATTTTAAATTATTCTGCATAGAAACATGTAAAAATGCTATTCCCCTGAAATAGCCTGCCTTTATAGTTTTATTCTTTTTTATATTTGTTTTTTCTGCTCTCTTTTCACATACTACCTCTTCCACCCACAACACATTCACACACATACACAAAGTGAACCTGTGGAGTTACCATTATTGAGTTACCATTATTGAGCCTTCAAATATGAAAATAATGCAGGGCACAGTGGCACCCATCTGTAATCCCAGCAACTTGGGAGACTGAGGCAGGAAGATTGCAAGTTCAAAGCTAGCCTGAGCAGCTTTATTAACAAGACCCTGTATTAAAATAAAAAATCAAAAGTGACTGAGGATGTAACTCAGTGGTAGAGCACCATTAGTTCAATCCCCAGTACCACAGAAAAGAAATGAGAAGAAAAAATATTATACAGAATGTAGATTATAGATTCCTCTTTTCTTGGTGGGGGTAACAGTTCCTGTGGGGATCTAGAATATACAGCTAAATTTCATTCTTCCTACCTAAAACTTTTTTTAATTGTTTTAAGAGCATTTTTGTTGTATTTGTTGCAGTTTTGTTTATTACTTGATTATATCTTATTAAAGAAAAATCCCCTGAAGCCCATGATGGACTTCTGCTTTATACTAAACTACCTATTTGACCTCATCTAAAATCCTATAAGTACTACAAGAAATTTTATGCAACTGGTAAAGATATCCTGACATGATCAAGTAATACAAATATTTTAACATATAGCTCATAAAAATCTAAAAATAATCTGCTTTGAATCAGCCAACTTTGAGCAAGGCTGAACAGCTGAAATATTAGTTCTTAGATAAGTAAACAGTCAGTAGTCCTTAGATATCTAAATATCTGTTTGTAAAGTCTACCTTCTGTGGGCAAATTTCAGTTCTTGAATGCAGAACACTGAGCCTGTTATGTCTTCCCTGTTTGATTTTTTTGGCATTCACTTATATTAATAACATGCTTTTATTTACTATTTCACTTATAGTAATTAGAAAACATCCTAAGTATCTTGGTAGGTGATGTCTTATAAATGTGAACAGACTATAATAAATATGAAGATGATAATAAATCAATTTCAGGATTATCTTTGGAGAACAGGCTAATTTTGCTTTCACTTAATTAGAATTCTCTTAATGTGAAAAGTTAATTAATTCAGTTCCCTGAGGTTTCAGTTCTTCTAAAAAATAAGGAAATTATATCTTATTCTATTCTTCAAACCAAAAAAAAGTTCTTATCTAATATTTATAAAATAATCTGAGACATCATTTAAAATAGAAGTGATGCATCTGTGAGGTATTCAATGCTCAAAACAGAATTTCCCTTCTCAAAATTAAGTTTAATACAAAAATAAGGCACTAATAAAAGATCTCCTTGACAAGTAAATTTCCCCAGTAATAAAAAAAATGGAGAACTGAGAAAAAAAGAAGACAAGGTTTAAGAGTTATTTTTCTAAGAGAATTAGATATGTATGATTGGAGGAAAAGTGATAAATTTCTTAAAATCTATAAAAATGAGCATAGTTTAGAAGCTACCTCAAAGCAATAAGTTGCAATGGTATGATACTTTTAAATCATAATAAATCACTTTTTTTTTCCATAGTAGGAATTGAACACAGGGCCTCACAAATGCTGGGCAAATGTTCTTATCCCTGAGCTACATCCCCCACCGAATCGCAAATCTTTTTATAGTAAGCTTTAAAAAAGTTCTGAATATTAATTCATTTTTTAAGGATAGATGAAAAAGTAAATATGTCTATTCATTCAATAAACATTTATTGAGCACTTATTACATTCTGTAGGTAATAAGGTACTAGAAATATAATTTAAAAACAAGTCTGATTGTTTTTGAGTTCTCCACTTTGACATCTACAATTTCTCATTGTAACATTGTATTTAAAATTTCATGTATAATTTGTAACTAGAGAATATGTGCTTAACAATTTAAGCTCACATGGCATTGTAAAGCTTAAAGACCCAGACATGGTGACCCACTCCAGTAGTCCCAGCAACTCAGGAGGCTGAGGCAGGAAGATTGCAAGTTAGAGGCCAGCCTCAGCAACTTAGTGAGGCACTGAGTCATTTAGCAAGGGCCGGAGTAACTTAGTGAGACTCTGTCTCAAAATAAAAAAAGGATAGGAATGTGGCTCAGTGGTTAAGTACCACTGGGTTCAATTCCCAGTACAAAAACAAGAAAAAGAAAAAAAGAACATCATGAAGGAAAAGGCCACATAATTAAACATGGCACTGTGCTAACCTAGAAAGTAAGGACATGTCAGAAAATTATACCGATTCAAAAATCGTTAAGGCTAACCCAGCACAGTGATCTACTCCTATACTCCCAACTACTCAGGAAGCTGAGACAGGAAGATCACTTGAGCCTGGGAGTTCAGGATCAGCCTGGGCAACACATCAAGGATCTGTTTCCAAAAAAAAAAAAACAAAAGCAAAATTGAAATCTGCCAAGTCATAAAGGTTAAACATGATTTTTAAGTGTAAAAATAACTGTTTAAAAGTCAGCAACAAAATAGCTCTTCAAAAAAATCAATGAAGCATTAATATGTCTCAGAGTTTTATGTTTTAAGTTTTTATATCGTCTATGGCATTGGTACTGACATATAGGAAAAGGAAGAGAAAGAAGGAGGGCATTCAGTAATACTGAAAATGAAATAGTAAGAACTGGAATTATAAATCTAAATACTGAACTGGCTTTGGTGCTTTCTTTAGAAAGTAATATGAAGTTATACAATACAGTTATAAACAGCCTCACTTGTAGTTTACAAATATTAATCCAATGAAGATCAGTGTGAAATCATAGGAAAATTTTTCAGTGTTCTAATTTCTACTTAAATGAGCATCTTCTCAGCAAGTTTATACTAGAATCTGTTCGATCAAAGGGCATTATCTTCATCATGGATTTTTTTTTCTTTTTAGCAAGGGACTTTTTTTCCTTTTCTCCTTTCTTTTTTTAAATCACAAAGTTCTTTAAAACAACCTGAGCCTTGAGATGTTTTCAAACTCAAGTGTCTGCTTGTAAGGCTGTTTTATTATTGGCAAGTGTATTTGTGATGGAGCCATCTAAGCCTCTGAGACCCTCACTGTTCTATCATTTCCCCTTTAACAGTGTTTTCTTTTCCCCACTGCAAAACCAGGCTCGGCTTCCCTCGTGCTCATCTACCTATAGTGTATCTGAGGTATATTTTGCACGTGCTTTTCTTACATGGTCAACAACATGCTCGCACTCAACCATTTTTATTTTATTTTCCTTTTGCCTTAATTTATTTTGCCTTCCACTTTGCACTTGGCTGAAAGGGATGAGGGTACCAAAGGGGTAAAGTCACTTTTTAGGGGGAAATTTCTATATATAAAATGCATCATTGAATAACTTTGTGGGGGGAGTGGCAGTCATAATATCACAGCCAGGGTGCACTGTAGCTCAGTGTTGGAGTACTTGCCCAGTAGGCATGAAGTGCTAGGTTCAATCCCTTGTACTCCAAAAATAAAAAATAAAAAGGCCATATGAAATAACTAAAGCCAGAATAGCCAACTTGATTGTTACTAATGCCTTAATTCCATAAAGATTCCTTTGAACCAGGTAATATATTCAACTCATTAGCTAAAGACAAAGATTCTCCATTTTGCATACCTATTTATATCTTTCTCTTATAGCTGTGAATTTGCATTGAGGTGGTAATGATTCTATCTTATTAAAAACAGGAAAGCATCTATAGTTGATTATAAAATATAATTTTCTAGAAGTAGAAACAAAGTATAATTTTCTATTTTTATAAAACATGGAAGATTCATTTCCTTTTTATAAAACTTTTTATGTTACTTAAATAATTTCCTTGACACTTGTGTTTTCATAAGGTTCTTATCACTAAAAGAGTTTATCAGTCATGAGAATCATGTTCTTTTAACAAAATATTCAACATGAAATTTGGCCTATATTAAATCACAGCATTAATGGGTTTTCTTGTATTCACAAAGTAGATTTATTAAAATATTATTAACAAACTTTGGATAGCCAATACAATAAGTCAACTTTCAAAAGCAGAGGCACTGTTGAGTAGCTGAGAGGAGTTAAAATATGACTAATAAATAGGACTTTAACAGTCTGTGAATTTTAAGATCTATTTTTTTTAGTTTACAGCATGACACATTTCCACACATATTTACTTTATATAGCTACTATGGCTACCATATTCAGGCCACTACTATCAACTTAATTCTGATCACAAAAAATTTTACCTCAGAATACCATGAAAAATCCAGAAACAAGATACCTTCTAAAATATCAGACATGGTGATATATACCTGTAATCCCCAGTGACTGAGGAGACTGAGGCAGGAAGATCACAACTCCAGGCCAGTCTCAGCAACTTAGTGAAGCCCTAAGCATCTTAGACACTGTCTCAAAATAAAGTATAAAAAAGGCAGGGGATGTGGCTCAGTGGATAAGTATCCTGGATTTAATCCCTGCTAAAAAAATAAATAAAATAAAATAAAATACTACATAGTATATGTAGAACCACAGGCAGAATATCATTTTTAGATTTCAAATCTTAAAAGAAAAGCCTTTGAAAGAAATAGCTTGACTAAATCTATATCCTTACAAAGTTGAATTTATTGAGTTGGTAAAAATTCAGCCATCTTCTTTACTTTTACTTTGTAAGTTATAACTATCACAGATATATTTTTTCCCTCTTAAAAGTGGTTTTGTGAAGAGTTAATTTCTTTAAGGTGAGAAAGTATTCTGTTATTCACAAAACATACTTTTAAAATAAAACAAAAAGTAAAATAAATAAAAATAAACTTTTATGTTTATATCAAGAAAATAAATAAAAATAAACTTTTATATTTACATCTGGAATACAGTTCTAAAAGGATATAAAAATTTTATAGAATAATTCAGGAAAAGTCCCATTAAAATATTGCATAGCTTCAAAAATTTCCAATTACAGGAGAAATCCTTATACAATAAACTCAAGAGAACCATGCAAATTCTTTTATTTTAGTTTTTCATTGTTATTTTGGTATTTTAAGCATCAAATAGTGTTTGAAATGTATAGGGAACATATTAGCATAAATATATTCTGGTCCTATGTTTGATATAGTACCACTGTCATCATCATAATGAGATTTCACAAAAGGTTGGCTGAAGAGCAATTTTAATAAAGATCCTTAAGTCATATAAAATGTTTTTATAAGAAAAATATAATTTCAATCTCTATGGAAGACTTAGACCCACAAAATAATCTTAAAAAGAATGTGCACAATAGAACAAGTCTTGCTTCCTGAAATGATGGAGTTATTAGACATGGGGGTTATTTACTACCATAAAGACGCAGAGCTAATTTCGTCTTGAAACATAGTGATGGAGAAGCAAAGTATTAAAAGGCCAATGAACTACTTATGATATCAACAAAGACTTTTGAAAGAGAAGGTTGATATCATTTCATCATTACATTTCCCATAGGTCTTTCTTAAATCCCCAGGATTATGACTCCTAGTGTAAAAAATATATAACACATTTCTTTCTGCCACTTCATCCAGGCAATTCTCCATTTCCCATGAGAGTGTATAAGAAGTCTACCATTGGCATCATCTCCAATCACAGCCTACAGCATCCATCAGGGTATTACTTTCTCTCTGACAGCATGTGTGCAGGAGGGCTCTCAGGTTGGAATGTGGAAGTGGCTTTTGGGGGGAGGGGTTGTGTATGCTGTGGCATTTGCTCCATGGCACTCAGCTCTGAAATGAATTCTGGCTTCATCTGGGTTTGTTTCTTTCATTGTGACCTGTGGGCTTTCTTTATTTGTCATAAGTGTTTCTTTCTTTCTTACTTTCTTTTTTTCTTTTGTCATTTGTGATAGGGTTTCTCTAGTCCACCCAATGTCATATTTCTGCAGTCTCCGTAGGTGACATTTAAGTTTAATTTATAAAGACCAGCAAAATGAAGAACTAATTAAGGAACCTAATTAATATTCATAATAGTCCTGTGCACAGAAATAACCTGTAGTTGCTTTCTATTCAATCTTAAATTGACAAATACTTGTTTCAGACCAGTTTTTACTTAAAACTAAACTTGATAATTAAAATTTCAAGGAATATCCTCATGTTTCAACTTCACATGGAAGCCTCTTGATAGAACTGTTATATAAAATGTGGTGTTCGTTTTATAGCATCACGATGGAGGTAGGCAAACCTTCCATGGCTCAGTATATTTTTTCCCCTACATTTACGTAATCTTCATTTTCCTCCACTATTAAAGAAAGTCTCCAATCCCCTTAGTAATCACCTGCTTCATGAAATCTTTAGTGTTGATTTATTCGTTGTTAATTTTAATACAGCTGTCTCTGATGTCTGCTCTCTCTTTTCACTATCATATACTATTCCCATGCCATTTGTAAACAAGAATTCGGAAGTTGGAGACAAGGTGAAGAAATCTATTACAAATAGTGTCTTCTGAAAACACTACAAGTGCTATTTTTAGTATCTTTTTGATTCTTACCTCACTTTTGAATTTCTAGAATGAATTAGACTATATAAATTGTTTTGGTCAAAATACGAAAGGGAAATACATACCTTTCTGTAACATCGAAATAAGGAACAGCCACAAAGATAATGAGATAAAACATGACTTTCCGTATGACAGGTTTATTTGATAAATCTAATTAAAGCATTCTTTTTTTTAAGAGCGAGAGAGACAGAAAGAGAGAAAGAGAATCAGTTTTATTTAGTTTTTCATGTGGCTTCCGTTGCTCCAAGGCTTTGCTATATATGTGGTGCTGGGGTTTGAACCCCATTACTTACGCATACCAGGCAAGTGCCGCAACTGCTGAGCTACCTCTCCATCCCCTAATTAAAACATTCTTGAAGAAAACTTGAAAAGAATCAGTTGATAACTATTAAAACGAGATGATGGATGCTTCTATCTACTCAGACATACATTTTTAAATTTCTGTAATAAAAATATTTTCTTAAAGTCACCATCATAGCTGATACTAGTGAACATTTGCTTATATACTTCTGTTTAACTCTGCTTTCTGAATACCTTGTTTCTAGAGGTCTTGTTCTTAAAGTTTCCTGGCATAGAAATCCTCTAGTTATCCATTATTCTTTGTTGCTTTTCACACTTGAAATCCAATGTGCTATAAATGTTATCATTTTTATTATTTCTTCCTTTAAATTACCCTTTGTCTTAATTCTCCCATCAGAATTGAGAAAGATACAGTGATTCTTTCTTTTAAGCGGCTCACTAAATCTTGAAGCCACTTGTTATTTAAAGCCGCATTTCTTACTTTTCTTCTTTGGAAATTCTCCATATTGCCATTTTTTTTTTTAATCTAAGTCTGAATAGCCCATGCTTAGGATGTTGGAGTGTGAGGTCTGTTTTTCTGAAAGAATCAGGTTTAATAAGCTTCTCACCATATTCTAAAGATGTTCATAATTTGGTAATTACTAATATTTTATTGCTTCTCTCGTGGGGTTGAAGTAAATTTACTGAAGATTAACTCAGCATTGTATTTAAAGGTTTGAATTTAGAGCTAAATTTGAAACCTAGACCTAGATTTGAAACCTTAAACTAGCTTTGCAACCTAAAGCAAGTTAACTTCTCTATACCTCCTGTTCCTATAAAATGGGAATAATGCCACCTAAAGATTGAACAGTGCTCAGTGCAGTGCCGGATATACAAAGTACTCAATAAGTATTAGCTAGTATTATCAATTCTTACATGAAAAGTCCAAAACACTGGCCCTTGTGGTGCATGCCTATAATTCCAGTGATTGGGTGACTGAGGCAGGAGGGTCTCAAGTCTGAAAACAGCAACTTTAAAAAACTCTGTCTCAAAATAAAAAAATAAAAGAACTGGAATGTGGCCAAGTGGTAGAGTGCCCCTAGGTTCAATCCCCATACTGCAAAATAACAATAATAAAAATAGCAACTAATAATAATAATAAAGGCCCAAAGATAAATTTACTTTTAGTTCAAATGAACTTTTTCAGAATACTATCTGCTACATTTGTCATTCATCAAAATACATTTTATATAGAGTAATTAACCAGGAGTTGATTGAAAAGATCAAGTGTTATTACCTTTACTGTCATCTTGACTCAGGTCAGCACTTGTACAATTCCTTCCTTGATTCTTTCTCCTAATCACTATGAAATATATGGAATATGAAATATGTAAACATTTATTTAAAAGATGTGCCTTTCTTTTCATCTGCCATTTGATTGCATTTTCCAGATTTTTTAAATTGTCTTTTTATCTAAAATCACTTTCTAGTTTAAGATTATTTATGTATATACACACACTCCCAAAGATAATGGCTAATATAAATAGTGCTTTTTTGTTAATCAATATTATATTGTTCTTGAACTCCATTATGTATCATACTCTATAGGCACTCACCAACTTGTAAGCAATTTCCCATTAAAACAACTTTATAAATGACACTATATTTCTAGGCTGATGTTCAAAAGGTTATGTAATCTATAATAAGCAATAATTATACCATAGTTTAACTGAATTGTAGGTTAACTAGATATATATGGATTGATGCAGGAATCTTTCTACTATTTCCTATTCTTGAGGAAATGCATTTTGATTTCTAACAGAATCCAGCCTACTCTAAGGTATTTTTACCTGACAAGGTCTGAATGATGACAGGGTCTACATCCTGTTTTGTTTTGTTTTGTTTTGTTTTGTTTTGTTTTGTTTTGTTTTCCTCTGACAGCTTAATCATCTACTCATTGTGGTAGATGGTAAAGGGTTCAGGGAAGCTGAAAATTTGGGACAAGGATTTCCCCACAGCATCATAAATCAATTATTGTTGAATGAATGTATGAAAGCGGTATTTATGTTGAAGTTCTATTCCAATCTAGTTAAATTTAATAAGCTTTGTATAGTGTGATATTATTGTAGACCTATATATTGGATACTTCTTATTATTGGAGGGATGTATGTCCTACATCCCTCCAAGAACATACTAAAGCCTGGGAAAAAGATTCTCTGGGCTTTGGGGAAGTGGCAACAAGTTTGGAAAGGTGAGAACTGTAACTGCACTAGGAACAAAGATTGTCTTATGCAGAAAAAAATCTGAGTTGTCAGTTGTCCGATGGTGTATTTAGTGTAAATAGGTGAACTTTAAGAAGTTTTAGTCTTATTTCCCATAACTAATCTTCCCTGATTAATTAGATTTTAGAAAGAGTTCAAGATTACTTTCTTTTGGAAGACCTTCCCTTAGATAGATAAGGGAATTTCAGAGAGGGGGAACAAGGGAAGGTTAGATAAACCTAAATTTTAAGGCATCAGCCAAGGCTTCCCAATTTCGTTTAATTCCAAGTGTCTAGCATGTCAAAGTGTCATACTTTGTTGTATTGTTTTCTAAGTCCCGACAAACACATCCTCTGAGCTCAAAAGTCTATAAGGGATGATGATTAATATTCCTGAGTGAAAGCAGAAATTGATACAATTAGGTGATTTTTATTTGGTTATTTATACTTTCAGTTGTGCTAACACTACCAGTAGGTTACAAGTATTTATCTCTGTACTACAGAGTAGATATTGTCATATTAAGCATACAGAGAATGTTGCAAAAATTAAATGTAGACATCACATAAGAATTTTATAAATGGGAATATTGTCAGATTTTTTAAAAAAATCTTAATTTGTGCATTCAGGCATGTTGTTCTATATTACTACAGGAAATGCCTTTGGCTCTGAAAATCAAATATTACTATGTAATATTAGGATCAGAAAACATCTGTAGGAAGATCACCGTTTTTGGGTCCTGTGTTCACAAAATAGTCATGGGGGAGTTGTTGTTTGTTGTTGTTATTCTTGTTTTGTTTCTGTTTTCTTTTACCGAAGTTTTTTTAAGCCCTAAAACAGAATTTGCTAAATACAGATTTTCTTAGAACAGATTTTAGCTTTCAGAAATTTAATTGCACAACTTTTAAAATGCCATAATATTTCTCCATCGGAGATGGTGTCAGTTTTATTTAATTAATTTGCTAAGTAAAAACCTCTTTGAAAAGGAGAGGTAAAGGCAAAGTATTGTACTACTGTTTATAAGCATTACTTATTAAAGGAGTTTCCAAATTTTTACCCTTTAAATATTTTCTTTTGATTTGCTGAGTTACCTTACCTGATACATTTAGGAGATCCTAAAAAAAAAAAGAGTCCAATAAGCCCTATATGTCAGAATAGTTTGTGAAATGGAATTTCATATTTTTATAAAGTCCACTCTGTTGACTTTAAGGGCATTTTTCAAGAAGTGTGGAATCCATTGAGGCTCTTCCATGCTTTTTTTTCCACATCTTTTATTGGTGCATTATAGTTCTACATAATGATGGGATTTGTTGTTACATATTCATACATGCATACAATATAACAATATAATTTGACCAATATCCCTCCCTGGCACTTCACCCTCCCTCATCTCATACCTTGGTCCCTTTATTCTACTGATCTGCCTTTGAATGTTTTTGTTTGTTTGTTTTATTTTGTTTAGATTACTTTATTCCCCCCTTTCCCTCCTATCCCTCTTCCCTCTCCCCTTCTATTTCCCCTACTCTACTAGACTTCCTTTAGCTCATCTATTAATTTGTATTTGAATAGTTTTTTATGTAATCTTATCCTTCCCTCCCCCTTTCCTTTATTTTATTCTAGCTTTTACATATGAGAGAAAACATTTGAGTTTCTGTGTTTGGCTAATTTCACTTAGCATAATCTCCATTTCCATCCATTACCAACAAATGCCATAATTTCATTCTTTTTAATAGCTGAGTAGAACTACATTGTATAACCACTTACTAGTGTTATACAATAAAAGCTTGCTAATCTTAACAATTGCAGCTATCATTATCCAAAGTACATTATAACTTTTATAGTCTTACCAATCCTAAAGGTACTACTCCTGTTATTCAAGATTTACTTAATTGTATCATTCTACCTTTTGGCAGCATTTCCTTGAGACAGGATTTGCGTTCTTATTCTCATTGTAAATAAATATTACAAAATTTTAAAAGTTCAGCATTTTTCCCACAAGGTACTCCATCATCAGAAATAGGCTAAACTAGATATAAAAATCTATATGGTAATGTCCTTTCCATTAGATTTGAAAAGTCTTACTTGTATAGTTTCACATGTATTAGATTTGAAAAGTCTTACTTGTATAGTTTCACATGTATGACATCAAAATATTTCATACATACTTTTTTGTTGTTTTATGTTTGGGGAGGTTTTGATGTTTTTTTTTATTTTGTGTTTTGGTTTTGTTGTTGTTTTGTCATGGTGACTCATGGTGTTTAGCTTAAATATTTTGGGAACCCAGATCCATGTTTTGTTTTTTAATGGTGTGTTTTTTTTATCCTTAATGAAGTAGTAACACAGTGGTTGATAAATTGAAATCATATATATCCTTTGAAATGTGTATGCTTAATACATTATAAATACATATTTTTTCTGAATCTTCTGTTTTATAGTGCTGACTTATATTCCATGTGATTTGTTATCAGAGAAAACAAAAAATATGAAACAATAAGGATTGTTAGATAAAATAATGTTATTTCATAATAAAAACAGAGTTAGATATGGATTATACTTGAAAAGACTGATACTGCACATATACCTAGGAACTGAGGCAGAAGCAAAAAGTAGGTATATGGATACTCAAGTGTTTTGTATTTAAAGGGGAAAAATGGAAAAGAGTAGGAAATGTAGGAAAAAGGGAAAGAAGGCAGGGATAGAGAACAGAGAGAAGAAAGGAAGGAAACTAACTGTAGTTTTCATTCCTTTTTCTGCTTCAAAATTTAAAGAATAGATCACTTTTCCTGACTTTCACATATTAAACAGTTACAGAACATATAAGCAGTAACTTAAAGAACAAGGGCAAATTCAGAAAGACCTTACAGACATTTTTGGATTCATGTTCCATGAAACCCTGAATGGAATCCAGATTCATATGAACTTTTTATAGGCATAGTTTTCAAATATGTTAGCAATAGTCCTTGTCCTATTTGTAAATCAACCTCAGGATAAGAAAAGAAGGGTCTATTTTTGAAATTTTTTTCCATGCCATTCTGTATCAGTATTGCCTAGAGTTATAAAAATCCAGCTTGCTGCTATTTTTTTTTCTTTCAGCAACTATATAGCACACAGCAGTTAAATTCAGTTATGCTTTGGGCTACCATGCTTAGAAGTTCTTTTTGAGAAGCATAGCATGAACTAATGCATGGCTCTTTGAGGATGCTACTGTATGCATATGCACTGAAAAAAAGTTCTTATAACAATCTGGCTTTTTAGAATTTAATATTGAAGCTGCAGATTAATGATGAGTTTTTATAGCATTTGACAAATAAGGAAATTCCCCAGGAATAAAAGTGGGAATTGAGGTAAAAGTAGTTTTTCAGTCATATTCTGCTAAGTTAGTCTCTGGTACTTCTTAGTTGTGTGGTGAAGATTGGGCATCCCTGCCAAGAATGTGCTTTTGTTGGAGAATAAGAGAAAAAAAAAGGAATGCCACTGAAGCTTGAAAGAGATCGTATGAGGGAATGTTAATTATTTGTATATTGTCCCAAATATTTGGCTTAGACTCTGAAGCAGTTTGGGTCAAATTAAGACTGATTTTAATTGTGTCACCATAAAATTTGACAGCATAATTATCCAGCTTAAAATATATCAATGATGACAACTCCTTTGTACCCCTCATAGTTCCAAACTGATTGTTTAAATAACTTTATAATCACCTTTAATATTTTAAAGGTTTATCGGGAGCATTGGTTTGATGATCACATCTTTCATCAGTTCTATTAAGCATCTTCTTAACTTACTCATGATGTTCTCTGTACTTCATTTTTTCCTGTGCTACTTTTCCTTTTGTTTGTGTTTGTGAACACGTTGGTAATAGTAGTGGTGGTGGTGGTGTTTTGTTGTTTTTCTCATTAGAAATCACCAGTCATATTTATCTCTAGCTGAGTCTTCTTTTCTTATTTCTTTACAGTGCATAGTAACCCATTTGAGCCACTAAGAAAGAAGATGAATCCAAATAATTATTGTAAAAGTAAATGTATATGTCTCAGTATGCTTTAAAGAAACAAAATGGGAGGCACATGGCTGCTGTAATGTTACAATACATCGTGCCTAAATTCTAGGCCATATAGCTCACAGGAATCTAGGAGAGATACTCTGGATGAAACTAGTATAAATAAAGAATATCATTTCTAGCTATAAAAATGCTAAATTATACAGTGACTGTCAAAAGAGTATTTATAAGAAGAATATCTTTCTTTTTTAGCTTAGTTAACTTAAAAGATGAGTCCATAGTTACAGATGTGTGAAGGCAGTTAACTTCACAGCTATTCTATGATAATAGTGAATTGATCCCAAGTATCTTATCATAGTTGTATATATATTGATGGTTCAGTTTAGATATATCAACACTTAAGACTAATTTGAACAGATAATATAAGAGTAAGCCTATATTATAATGAAAGGTTGAATTTTAGAATTTTTTAAAATATTAAACATTTGTCATTTTCAATAGTTTTTATTTTTCTTTCATTTAAGTAAACTTTGTCTTGTTTTTCACATGTTCAGTAAAAATCATAGTTAAGCAAAGAGGAAATTAAAATATCCCTTGAATTCCTCCCAATTTAATTGTTGTTAATATTTAACAATGAAATAAGGTGAATTGGAGAAGAGAGGAAAAAGTAAGGAGATCTACAGAGCATGTCAGGTAAATAGAGAATAAAGTACATATGGAAGAAAGAATTATCATTGAAGAATTATGGAAGAGGGGTTGGGAATTTAGCTCAGTAGCAGAGCGCTTGCCTAACACGCACAAGGCCCCGAGTTCGGTCCTCAGCCCTGAAAAAAAAAAAAAAAGAATTATGGAAAAGTTTGAAGAACAGCTCAGATGTAAGAGTTTTTGAGTTGAAGAGCTTTGGTTGATGAGTTTCTGTGGTTTGACTTGATTGTATTCCTCATGTAGCTTCTAAATAATGCAAGACACAGCATAACTATCTCAGACAACCCCTAGAAGGGTAGGAAGACCAAAATAGTACATGGTGAAACTGCCTAGGACAGCAATTAGAAATGTGACAGCACTCTCTGTGCAATAAATAACTTAAAATGTTGGCATTATGTTTTTTCCTAGAATAAAGAGTAAGAGAGTTTTTAGATTATCTTAAATTTAAGGTTGAGAAATCAAAGTGAGTAGATTTAATATGATAACCATAACCCAGTGTAATAATACCAGATATATCATAGATCCTTAAGGCATGTCTTAGGAATATACCCACTCTTTGATAAACACAGCCATACTTGGTAATTATTTATATCTCCAAACACACAATTGATACAGTCAGTTGGAAGTCATGTCCGTGTCCCCCAGAGTTGAAGAATGAAAACTGACTGATGCTGAGGCAAGCAGAGCAGACAGATTTTATTTAAGAAAAGAATAGAGAAAGAGTTTAAGGAATAGATCAGATTTCTCCCAGTGAATGGAGGAGGCCTTGGAGTGAATGCCTAAGAAGCAGGTATGATTTGCTCTTTTTATAGTTTCTTAAGGTTTCTGCCTTCCATCATTTATTGCCTTTCTTCCCTGATACCTAAGTGCATGAGTGTGGGCATTCTTGTCTTTGATCTTCTGCCTGTGAATATCTTTATCAACAGGGAAGTCTGTTAAACAGTTTTTGTTAACAGAAGGAATGTCAAGCTGATATGCGTATCTGTCAATTTGGAACAATGGGTGCTCTTTGTCCCCTTGAAAAGTGACTCCCCTTAGGAAAAATAACAATTTCCTGCTTATTTACCTTATACTGACTACCTGACATTCTCCCAGTCTCATTCACCCCTCTAATTAAGGAAACCCTTTACTGCTGTAAAAGGGAGAATTGGACAATGACCACTATTAGCTTCTTCGCACTGAAAGTGTGGGGGGTGACATGGGGCAAGCAGCTTGGATTTCCCTTTAAGTTCAGATCAATTAAGAAAAAGGCTGTCTGGAGTGCTCATGGATTACTCCATCTTCATCACCATCTGGAGTTTAACTGATTTTAACTTGGAAAGAAACAGCGTATTGAAAAATGAAAAATTAAGGTATTGAAAAATGAAAGTCAGAATGAAAATCCACATTGAGCCTAGAAAAAGAAGAACTAGGTTAATTGAGATCCACTATTTGGCTCCTCAAAGACAACAAGTATTGTAATTGAGTCTAGGCATATACAGAAAAAGGCATCTAATACAGTAAGCCAGCTGGGATCTCAAATGACAGATTATAACGGTTAGACACCACAGAATGGAGGGGAATGACTGTTTCATTAATTACCTTAAGGTCTTGGACTAGGTGCCACTGCCCATTTGGCTTCTGGACTCCTTAAAATGGGGTATTGCACAGACACTTGCAGGGCACATAATGTGATTTTTACAAAGTCAAAGGTGTCCCCTTAAGCTGTAGTTAATATACAGAGATAAATATTGGGGATAGATAATTATACCCGTGATCACAGGAACATAGATCGAGCCTGCCAATGTGGAACAGGTTAGGAAAATTTGTAAGCCTCAAAGTTGACTCAGAGAAAGTTTTTGACACTGACAGTCTTTTTCTGATAATGATCAGACACTTCTGTCTAAGAACCTTTCCTTTATTGCCTCCAGCTTTACTGACTCTTGGTAGGGCTGGCACAAGTATACATCTTAAGTTATATTAAAGTACCATTGTCTTTTCTTTTAAATGCCCATGCGTGGCCATGTTTAGGTTGTAACTCTCTTGCCAGGTATTTAAGACAAAGTTGGTCAAAATTGACCTTGTTCCAATCTGTTATTAGAGCCAGCTGAGATTCCTCAGAGGACCACTCTAGGGAATTCATAAGAAGTCTCTTAGTTCTTCTGGCTACCTCTGTCAGTGCCATCTGCAAGGATGGGTCAGGGTCTTGCTGACTATTTGGTTTCTCTGTGAAGTATTAGGGGTATTTCCTCTCCAAAGACCCTCCTTTTGCAGCATGTACACTGGTGGGCATTTTATTATTCAGGGTCTCTTTAATGTCCCTGATTGGAAGATCATGTGGCCCAGAGTAAGTTGCAAAGCCCTTAAAGGAGCCCCATTGTTCCTCGAGTCCTGCCTGACTTTAAGGGTGTGATTGCCAAAATACTGACTTTTTCCTTGGTCCTTTTACTTCCTTTACTTTGGTCTCTTGGTTTTTGTATTAAATATCCAGCAGGCCAATTTCACAAGTCTTGCAGTAGGAGTACTGGGCTTTAACTTTAGTGTCTATAATTTTACAGTTGCTTACACCTTTTATTTAGTTGGGATAAGTGTTAGTACTGGAAGTCAGTCTTATATTCTGTATTGGCTTGTTATCTCAAATTAACTCAAGTTGTTCTATTAGCAGTTATACTTCTGCAAGGCATTCAGACAACAGTTACAAGGTTGTACAAGAAAAATACACAATGGGGGTTGGAGCAGTGACTCAGGGGTTGGAGCATTTGCCCTGCATGTCCAAGGACCTGGGTTTGAACCCCAGCACCACATACACAACTAAGTGTCAGAGAAACAAAAGCCAGATGAAAAAATAAATTTAATTCTCTTACTCTCTCCCTCTTTCTTTCTAAAAATAAATAAATAAATATTTTTAAAAATACAAAATGGAACTAACAAGAGCAAAAACACATTCAGTTTATATAATAGCTACAAACTATTTTTGTGGAAAAGTAACAAAATGTTTCATGTCCCAGTAGGCTGTCCTTATTGCCTTTTTTTTTTTTTACTCAAGTCATTTTTATTGTATTCTGAGTCTTTTTTCATTCTACATAATCACTATACTGATAGAAGTATTAATGCAGCAAAATATTTATTGATAAAATAATAAACTGTAATGGAAAAAACCCCACCTACATACATACACTGTTTGTAACTGAGTTTACTGAGAAACAATAGAGCAGTGTTTTCCCAAATTCACAAAATTGTCTATACATTTGGATCCAGTATTTCCATTTTGAAGAATATGTGTCAATAAAATGACAAAAAATCTTGTAAATTGTTATTTTGTAATTTATTTCACATATTTACAGCAGTAGCTAATAACAAAACCAAAAGGAAAATGGTCTAAATGTTCAACAACTTGGTACCACCTGTATATCTGTCATAATTTCTTAGTATATTAACAAAATAGATAATTACATAGCCAGGAAAAATTATAAGTGTACGTATGGAAATGTGTATAAATTACCTTTCGGTGAAAAAGTAAAAAACACAGCTTTTTTATTCTGAACTAAACAAAAATACAGGTGCTTAAATTTAAAAGTTCAGAAAAAATGTGCAGCCCTATTCAATAGTTTCTTTCTTCTTGTTGTTGTTTTAAAAACAGCGCTACTAATTTAAAATGTAGTTCTGAAGCTGGAGTGGTGGCTCAGTGGTTACAGTGCTTGCCTTGCATATGCAAGTACTCAGGTTCAAACCCCAGCACTCACGTCACAACTAAGTGTTGCAGCAATGAAAAACTAAATAAAAATTGATTCTCTCTTTGTCTTCACTCATCACTGTCTCTCTATATATAATAATAAGAAATAATAAAAAAAATTTAGTTCAACATTGGTTCCTTTGAATATTCTCAAGCTAGAGCTCTACTTCCAAGCTCAACACCAGGGATATCTTGCTATCACCCCATTGTTCCTGTCTCATGAAATATATGTCTTTTGGGTATGCTCAAAATGCACTGTGATTCTAAGAAAATAGTCTTTGAAAGCTGAAGAACAAATGTTTCAAATAGAGGGGAAATGCAAATATTCCTATGTTTGCTCTACAGAAAAATTTCCATCCCAGTGTACAGAGTAACATAAAATTTTATATGTAACTTATTGATGACAGGTTATTCTTATTCATCAACAAAATATTAAATGACATAAATGAATCCCTATTTATTTTTTGTTTTTATTTAAATTTGAAAAATATTGTAGTTACATACAACTTTATTTAGTTTAGATGCACCAGCTTGGTAAAGTGCTCTCCTAAGCTTTACATTTAAAAAGACTGTGTACCTAGAGGACATGGATGTATCTAATACAAAACAAGAAAAATGAAAAAAAAAGCGAATAAGTCCTTATATTAACTAAGAACAATAAATGTAACTTAAGTTTGACTTTTAAAGAAAAATTTAGAATCTATAGTGTAGGGTAATTGTAATTACAGGTCTGCATATATTAACAATAGTGACAAGAATCAAAGGATAGCTTTAACTTTCTTAAGTTTAGGAAACAATGTTGACCAGAAATAGACTTATTATCTGGTGTATAAATACATCTTATTTATATAGCAATGAAGTATTTGTGTGGTTAAATGGCCAGGTTTTTTTTTTTTTTTAAAGAGAGAGGGACAGTGAGAGAAAGACAGAATCAGTTTTATTTAGTTTCTCATGGACTTTCATTGCTCACACACTTCATTGTGTACGTGGTGCTGGGGTTTGAACCCGCATACTTGCACATGCAAGGCAAGTGCTGTAACCGCTGGGCCACCGCTCCAGCCCCAAACGGCCAGGTTTTAAAATGGCAGTGTAGTCCTTTTATATCAAATATGATGTGTAAAAGAGAGCACTTACTGCTTTCTTATGTAATAAGGCTCCAGTAAACATTTAGTTCTTTGATGTATTTTTAGTTATATTAAGATATTAACAATATTGTAATAGCCTAAAACAATAGTTGTTTGTGTAATCAGTTATGAAGTAATCATTTAAAAGTCTTTGAAATAGGTACAAACTTTCATCCCTTTAAGATTTAGTTTTCCTGGGCTGGAGCGGTGGCTCGGCGGTTTCAGTGCTTGCCTGGCAAGCACGAGGACCGGGGTTCAAACCCTAGCACCACATACACAACTAAGTGTTGGAGCAAGGAAGGCCATGTGAAAAACTAAATAAAGTTGTTTCTCTCTTTCTGTCTCTCTCACTGTCCCTCTCTGTTTAAAAAAAAAAAAAAAAAATTAGTTTTCCTGGGCTGGAGCATTGGCTTGGTGGTTACGGTGCTTGCCTGGCATGCACAAGTACACGGGTTCAAACCCCTGCAACCCACGTACACAACTAAGTGTCACAGCAACTAAAGCCATGTGAAAAACTCAATAAAAATTGATTCTCTCTCTCCCTCTCTCTCTCACTCTCACTGTCCTCTCTTTAAAAAAAAAAAAAAAAAGATTTCGTTTTCCTAAGTAATAAAACCTATCACCAGGGATTACCTTGATAAAAACAGATCAATATTTTAAGAAACCCTTGTTACTTTAACACATAGAGAATTTGATTTTGGTCTTATAGCAATACATTAATATATGACCTTAGGAAAGAACCTTAAATAAATTTAACTGATTGTGTTAATTATAGCCAACTTAATCACAAACAGACTTTTGAGATTTACCTTCCATAAAATTTCTGTGACTTACTAAGACACTCTATAGCTTGTTTATTTTACCATATAAGATACTTCTCATCCAGAAACATTTCCTTCATTTTAACTTTCATACCAAAGTATATTTCCATACCTATAATTTCCTCCAGTTTTATTTTATCTAAATATATCTTTCCTACTTGCTAACTCTTTCTTTAATCTGCATTCTGAAACAATCCTTATATAATTTCTGAATTTTTCCATTTATTCTTATAAGATCGAATACTTTGTTATTTATAGCACTTTTAATTGAAACACAGCTGAAACCTTTGTACTTTGCATATTGAATTAAAACTGTTAGAATTATAACTCTTAGTAACCTTGCTGTTAATGAAGACCCAGAAACAAAACAATCTTAAATCCCCCTTTTTTAAGTTACCAATTTATAAAAACATACTTAAAAACCCAAATATATGTCACCTTATAGAATTTAAGAAATCAAAAGTACTTGTTGAATTCATTTAGTAGTTGACATTTTAGTATTTTAACTTTGCAAGTTAATCAGTTGTCACCTCTAATAAACACATTTATGAAAATCCATTTATGTTAAATCTAATTTACTCATTTTTAACTGTTAACTTTAGGCTACCCAGAAACCAAGATATTATATAAACCATCTTTTTCCTGCTGAAGAAAAAATCCTAGAAGAAATGAATATTACACTTTAAACATTTATAATAACCAAAACACTATTGATTGACTACCTATAAAAATGTGTGGGCTAGTAATTTTAAACTGAAGCCTTTTGTTTTGAAGTTTAAATAATGTGAATTAAAAGTCATTTGGTCCAATTTTCTTTTTTATTTAATTTATTTTTTGAGTGTTCATTTACCTATTTGCCACTTCTGGTACCACATCAGTGATAAGTGATATAGACAAAACAGACACACAAAACAATACACTAGTGTTGCATAAATGTACATAAAAACCACAGGTAACAAAGATGTTAGAGGCTTGCCTTGAACTATTAACCTCTGAATACAGACAGCAGAAAGAACAGATAGAAGGTCTTTAAAAAGAACCTCTATATTTAGATAAAACAAAACTGGAGGGCAAGAGTGGTGACCCAGTGGTTACGGCACTTGCCTCACATGCGCATGGACTCAGGTGTGTACCCCCAGCACAACCACAAAGTATCAGAGCAACAAAAAACCAAATATAAAAACTAAATAAAATTGATATTCTCTCTCCCCCCCCTCCCTTTAAAAAAAGAAAGAAAAAACTGGAGAAAAACATTAACCTAGGTGCACAGTGTCAAATATGAATTCACCACAAAAACCATGAGCTCAAAAAAATACCGAAGATCAAAATGACACGGCCTTAATTACTCTAGCATAGGAAACATCTTTATCTAATAAAGAAGCACGTCTATATCAGACCATAGTATGCTTTTAGATCAAATTAGAATTAGTCCAGATAGTTAAAGAATATGGGAGCTCACAAAATCTTCAGGAAAAAGTTCTCAAGGTAAAGAAAACTGTACATATGGTATCTTTCCTTTTTCCTTACTTGTGCCCAACTGGAAAAAAAAGTATCAGGACCCTTTCAGGACCCCTGCAGCTTGGGCCAAGGCCTGCCTTGTCCCAAGGCAGAATGTGATAGATCTCCTCCCGTTATCTAGCATAAGGGAGGAACTTACTGAGGAAGTAGAATCTCAGAGTAAACAGTAGTCCTACAACCATATGGATTTAAAAGTGACAACCTTTTTTCCACTGGTCTCAAACTGATTTAGGTACTTGCTCATGTGGTTTATCAGTCAGTCAGAGTTGGAGAATCTGTGGTTTTTCGCATAGGAAGCAAAAACTCATACATAGGCTATTTTTTACCATTTTCTTTCTTTCTTCCTCCCTTTTATTAAAGGTGTTACAGTTTATGTGTTCTTGTGAAGATCATATTTTTACTCCCCCAGCTGGTGATCAGGCCAGGTTTGGATACAGAAAATAATCAAGCATTTCCTTCCCTTTTGCAAAACGAACTAAGCCACAAAATGATATTAAAGTTTATCCTTTTTTCTGGCAGCCAAAATTTTCCATCAGACAGTTTGTATTGAGGCCAGGCCTGGCAGCAGAATAAAATGAGGCACTTTTTCTTGAGCATTTGTGGGTTAAATATATTCCAGTCTTTCAGTATGCAGGATATTGGTGGACCTAGCATAACTTGTGAAAACAAAACTCCCACCTAGATATAGGACATCTCCTTTAATGAGCATTTGGCAGTCAGCAATCCCACCTCTCATACCCATCCATATCCCATCAGATTTATTGTTCTCTTACCTACTGTGATACTAGGAATTCTAGGGTCTTTGCCACATGTCAAGGACCCAAAGGGGAACCAGACTTACTGGCCATTACTGGCATCCCCCTAGCCACTATAAAACTTCCAAATACAATGCCCCACAATAGAAAAGTACTCTCCAGTCAACTGTGATTAGGTTATGCCCTGGTACTACTTTTTTTTTTTATTATACGTTTGATATAGTCTTACATATTGGAGGGAATCATTGTTACATATTCATGCATACATGGACGGATATTGACAAAGTAGTGTGGCCAATCCTAGTCCAGGATCTCCCCCCTTCTACCACTCCCTGCTCCCATATCTCCCCTGCTTTACCTCCATGTTATAGATAGAAATAAGCCATTTGTATTAATTTTCTGATCCTCTCTGCCCGCCTGTGTATAGTTGGGCTTCTCCTGGGAGTTAAGAGTCCCCAGCTGCATTGATAACCAGCTGCATTGATAACCGTCATAATCCCTCCCTCCAGCTGCACTGTTAACCCTCCTAATCCCTCCCTTCCTTCCCTGCTCCCCTCTCTTCTCCCCCCCCCACTTCATAGTTATGGTTCCATCTGCTTATGTGAAAATTCACCTATGTTGAGTTTATTTTTGAGCTTAGCTAACTTTCAATCTGTCTTAGATTTTACTCTAGCTTCCACATGAGAGAAAACATTTGGCCTCTGAATAAAAAAAAACAAAACTAAATTTAAAATCAAGCAAAAGAGAACAGCATGGGCACCTGTGCCAAGGAAACTCTCTGTTTAGCTAAGGGGCATCTCCCTGATCCTGGAGCCTCTGGCAGTCATAGTTCTGCCTTTCTTCTATGATCCCCAGCTGGGGCCTCACTCAGCATGGAGGATACTAACTTCTTGATAACTATTTAAGAGAGGATATTTGCCAACTAGTGGTGCCTTTAAAATTTGTCTTACATGTTCTCCTTATCCTTTTGAGTTCTCATACTCACAGGACCTAGATTTCATATTGTTCCTCAATTTGAAGTGGGAGACAAGCCTGTTAGTGCTCTGGCTGATATCACCACTAAAGAAAATAATTTGGCTTCCTGAACTTGAAAGAGATGAGAGGTTAGGGTTATAACTTCTTGGTTTTTTTCTGCCAGATGAGCGGGGAAAGGGTGACTTACAAGAGTTTAGAGAAGGCAGTCTAATTTTAAAGCTAGGGGAATTCTAGGCAGTTTCTCACAATGGGTTCCTGTTTAAGTGGTGGATATCAGGGACAGACTTAGAGTAGAAGCATTTCTGAAGAGAGAAAGACTGCTTGGCTCATGCTCTGGGATTTATTGGGTTTCTTCTTTTCCAAAGACTTTAGATCAGACTTTGTTTCAGGATTTGAGATTCATTGGGTGGGTGTGCTCTCCATCATCAGGCCAAGTCAGTCAGAGAGGCAGAGACAGATAGTGGTCCATGTTGGTACCCCAGAGGGGCTGTTGGGTTCAGACTCGACATGAGACCTTCCTACAGCACTGGGGAGTCACCCCAGACAGCTGCCTTCAGTTGTCTCAAGCCTTCCTCTGACCTATGCACCAACTTTTTCCCATAGAAAGGAAACTGAAGCAAGTCAGCACCAACATTCCCAACATGTAGATGAAGGAAGATAAGCCTCAGCTGCCCAGCAAGCCTGTCACCTGAGTCTTAAGACCAGCAGCCCACGCTACTTGCGTTTAACTGGCTGACAGTTGCCTGGTGTTTGGTATGGGAAACTTACTTCCATAGTGATCCTGGATGCACCCCATCTCACCAGTCTTCCACCAGTCTGATGGAAGTCAGGTTCATGTCACCCAAAGAATGAAAACCAAGGGACACCAAGGCATACAAAGCAGAGCTTAGGTAATAGAGCAGATTTCTCCCAGTGCGGCACAGGAGGCCTTGGAGCAAGTGCCTAAGGATCCTGTGTGATTTGCTCTTTTTATAGTCTCAAGATTTCTGCCTTCGATTGATAATTGCCTTTCTTCTCCATTACTTGAGGGCATAAGCACAGAAGTTCTGGTCTTCCATCTCTACCCACAACCATCTTTTCAGCAGGGAAGTCTGCCAAACACCAGAATGAATGTGACAGCAGAATGAATGTGACACCTATGATAGCAAAAGGAATATCAAGCTGATATGCTTGTCTGTGTATTTGGAACAAAGGATGCTCTTTTTCCCCTTAAAAAAAAATGACTCCCCTTAAGAAACATGAGTTTCCTGCCTATCAACCCTGTAGTGACTGCCTGACGTTTTCCCCCACACTCACAATGGCATATCTGTTTATGGAGCATTTGAATATATACAAAATTCTATGAATATGTGCTTATCAAAAATACTAAAAAAATTCCCCACATAACTGTCCTTCTCTGTCAGCCAGGCTTCTGTCAACATATGGAGCAAAGAAAAGGTCTTAGTGTACTTTTTCATAAGAATAGATACATACAAGCTAATAATTCTGTTTTTAAATAAATTCATAGGTTTTCCATATAAAAAAGTATTTCAATTGTGAAGAATAATTTTAATGATCACAAAGAAAACTTATCAATAGTGACAGGGGCCAGGGGAGAGACCAAAAGTATACCTGTCTAGGCACTTCAGGCTCAATGTGGCCCACCTATGTTTGGTATCAACAGGAGCCCTATAAAAGAGAGAATATTGCCTCCCTGTCTTTTCCAGGATCCTTGATCTGATCTGAGGCATAAAATAGAGCCAGTTCCTAGGCATTGTCATGTAAATCTCCTTTGGTCAGTTACCCATTTTCTTCTTTCTTTTTGAATACCTCCCCCCATCATCATTTATTCCTGTTTTGTTTAGTTTGGTTTGGTTTGTTGGTTGGTTGGTTTTTGGTTTTTGAGATACTGATGATTGAACTCAGGACCTTGCACATGTTAGTTAAGCACCCTCCCACTGAGCTATGTCCCCAGACCTTTTTGTTTTTTTATTTTGAGACAGACTTGCTAAAATTGACCAGGCTAGCTTGAAGTATGTCATCCTTCTGCCTAAGCCTTCCGGATTGCTGGAATTATATATGTATACCACCATGCCTGGTTGCTTAAATTTATTTTTAAAATAGCATACTTATTTATAGTACCACTTTAATATTTGATATGTTCTACTGGGGATAGAATAGCCACGCACACACCCACACACAAAATATAAATATATAAATCATATAGTGGTAGATATGATATACACACTCATATCTGATCAGTTTCCCATTTGTTGTGCTGAGATAGTAAAAAAGTAAACTGACCAAAAGCAAGCAAAATATCCCAAAATTACTCTGGCTGACCCTGACCAAGCCATTGTGTCATAGATCTATTCAGTAATTACACAGGAAATTGAAATGAACAAAGCAGGAATACAAAGGAAATAAAAAGCACTAACAATGAACCAAAGCATCTCAATATATTTTGGGTTTGGATGTTAATGATTGCTAAAAATAGAAATTCTTATAATTAAGCTTTTACTAGTTTGATGATTATTGAATCCTGTGTGAAATGCTTTAACAGCTGTTATCTACGGATTCAACTATCTGAAATATACTAACAAGTGGGTCAACTATAATATGCTATCTCAAGAGTTTTTATGCAAAAATTTATGTATAGTAAAACTTGAATAAACAATACATGTATACATATGTACACATATATGTATATATATTTTTATTATATATATATTTTTTAATTGCAGTGCTGGAGATCAAGGCTACTATGTACTAGACTCTACCACAGAGCTGTACACCCAGCCCCTATATTTATATTCTTCCCTCTCTTTCTCTCTCTCATCATCACATACACAGTAAAGTATCAGAGCAATGAAAGCCACATGAAAGTTCAATAAAACTGATTCTCTCTTTCTCTCTTTCTTTCTATTAAAAAAAAAAGAAGAAAGAAAGAAAGGGCTGGGAATGTTGCTCAGTGATAGTGTGCCTGTGGATTCAATTTCTAATACTTCAGAAAACCCAAAAGCAATGTTCTAACAATGGCCCTTCTCCTTTAGACCTTTTCTTACATATCGTTATTTACCTTTTACCTTTTGATACAAGATGTGTAAAATGAATCTTATCCCAAAAAAAATGTAATGACCAAATTTACATGGTAATCCAATGTCCATATATATTTATCTTTTATATTTCTTTTGCTTTAATAAATTGGTCTTTCCCTTAGGACTTTCTCTTCATCGAATCATGACAAGATAAGGTTAATAGCCGAACTAGATTTTCATGAGACTTTGGTGAAAAAGAAAGCTGCAAGTGTGTTATGGGGCTATGAAAGTAACTCAGTGGTAGAGTACCAGGTTAGCATGTGGCTGACCTAAACTTTAGTCCCCAACAGCATACACACAAACACACGTTATGTATTTAGCATTTGAAATTATATTTTTAAGTCAAACTTTTAAAATAATAATGTATTTTTTAATTCATTCCATTTTTTAAAAATAGTCTACATTCATACTATTGTAGTAAAAACAAAGACTGTAGTCCACTTAAAATGACTTATAATAGGTATTATGTACAATCTTTGATATTAAAGGTATATGATAGGGAACAAACTCTTAAACTAGAACCAGTTAACATATATAAATTCTGTTGGGGCCTCTCAAGCCATAAAGTTGTCACATAAAATTATGCAAGAGTTCAAAACAGACAAAAAAGATTACTGATTGTACTGTCTAGGGCACTCTCTAGGTTACCTCTTTTTCATTTTCTGAGCTATTGTACAGTCGTAAGATGTGATATACAATAGTAATGCAAATGATTCTAGTTTATATAAATGCAAATTATATCTAGTTGACAATGTTTTGCCCTTTTAATCAGTTAATCAATCTGCAAATTCATTTCAACGTTTCTGACGGTCCATATGTGTGTCTTTTTAATCCTTTTTTTTAATTAAATGGAACATTTTACTGATTATTATCTCATTAATTCTTAAGATAAAATCTCTTGTACATATCATTTTACATTTGTATGAAGTCATGAGTTTACCCTTTTAAAAAATTAAATTTTAATGCAGTTATCCTTTCTCTGTACCCTGAAAGTACAGTTTGAAACCACAGTTTAGTTATTGGTTTTCAGCCTTTCCATTTGATTTAACCCAGACACCTAAAATTCGAGCATTCAGAGAAATTACAAAGGAAATATATCATGTAACTAGTCTAATAATAACATCACACTATGTTTAACAGTTTACTTGGTAAGATCATGGGAGCTTGATTAGCAATATGATAGATGCCACCCATTGCTGTGATACAAGCTGTCAGAAAGCTTAGCTTCTTTCATTAGTTTTCAAAGAAACTTCCTACACATTTTCTAAATCATTACTTCTTTACTAATATAGTACAATCATATCTTTGTCTTATATATCTTCCATGTGCCTTGTCAATACAAGGTAAGCATTTAAAGAAATAAAAATTACTACTTTTTCAAGTAATACAGGCTTTTCAGCCTTTGATTTAGAAAGGAAAACAATACAGCTACATTACTACATGGTAGACTAAGTAGAAGCACTAGTTTTTCTTGTCTTATGAATGAATAAGAGATATAAGATATTTAATAATGAAAACCAATAAGAATATTAAATCTAGTTACAAATTCAATATTTTAAAACTCTTACTTAATGAAAATGAATGCAACTTTTTTCCAGCAGTACCAGAAAATGCATAATAATTGCAAATACTCAATAATTAAGATTTTTATATTATTGTCCATATTAATCCTTTAGGATCTATTTTTTTAAGAGAGGGACAGTGGCTTTCGTTGCTCGGACAGTTAGTTGTATATGTGGTGCTGGGTTTGAACTCGAATACTCACGCATGCCAGGCAAGCTCTATAACCGCTGAGCCACTGCTCCAAGCCCTAGGATCTATTTCTTAATCAGTATTTTAACACTTTCTATCAGAACTTACATAAATTAATCTTACTAGATTTTGTGAGAGCTGTCAAAATCACAAAAAAGTCAGTGTTTTTTATTACAGATTCAGAATATCATTCAGAAAGAAAGGATACTAGTTACAATGTAGTAATCCCTAACACTCATAATACTGTTCACTCTGAAATACTCTTCTCAGCAAGCATTTTATATATAGTTTTCTTTATAGCTATACTATGAATATAAATAGATCTTATTGTTATATTCATTTTATGCATAAGGAAATAAAGGCCTAGAAAAACTATGACTTACACAGTATTATACAGCTAATACTGATAGAGCCAAGATTCAAACCTAGGTAGCCCAACTCCAGAGTGCTATTCCCCAAACCATCTTTCAATAGTCCCATTTTCCTTCACTCCTATGTGTACATTCCTATTCACAGTGCTAAGAGAAATAGTCAAGAGCAAAGAGGCAATGAAATTACACGAAAGACTCATTAGAAATGCAGTGATTGCCCTTAGTAAATTAGAAAAATAGGGTCAACTACTGCTGTACTTATAATTAAGTGTAGAAGTCAAGAGGGCTAAATTCTATTACTACTTTGCTGTGTGACCTAAAATCAATAGTAATCCCTGACTGCTAACCTCTAGAATGAAGACATATTTCTCTATAAAATAATCAATTATTCATCCACAGATTGGGAAATGGCATTATGAATAATCTGTGAAATCCCTACTAGTCAAAAACATTTCACTTTAGTTTTATAATCATTATATATCTGGGTAGCATATTTTTCTTGATATTTATGATCAACATTAAAGTTCTCACACCAAACACTGAATCAAAAATGTTGGTACCAAGGGAAGACTACCCTGGAATTTGCAGGGTTTCATTTGTTGTATGCTTGGTATGAGGATTGAATCCAGAGACACTCCACCACTGAGCCACATTCCCACACTTTTTATTTTATACTTTGAGACAGGCTCTCTCCAACTTGCTTAGGGCGTTGCTGAGTTGCTAAAGCTGGCCTTGAACTTACAATCCTCCTGCGCCTCAGCCTCCCAAATCACTGGGATTACAGGTGTGCCCCACTGTGCCCAGTGGAATTTCAGCTTCTACAGGTCATTGAGAGTGGTTCACTTTACAAAATTTAGGAAATGTATTAAGACTTCACCATTGGTGATCAAATTAATATTTTCTTGTGTCATGGAGATAACCAGGTCTATTCTTAGGTATGTTATACATATATTTTAGTACTACAGTATTCCCTTCAAGAAAAATAAGTAACTCATCAAGTTACCTATAATGGAACATAAATAAGTTGTGGCTTTGATTTGTAATTATAGTTCCATTCGCCAGCTACGTTCCCTCCACAGTTTTAACTTTTGTTTTTTTGTTTGTTTGTTCTAGCTAGACATTAGCACTGAAAAAGAATTCACGTTCACCCAGAACTTAGGAAAGCTCAGTGGAATTTAAAATAATGCAAGTTCATATAAAAGTAGGAAACTTTTAAGGATTATCCTGAAAAAGATTTGTAAAATTATTTTACTGATAAATATTGCCTATATGACTGCAAAGGTTTATGTTATTACATGGATATTACATAAATGACTAAGATTTTGAAGATTAGTTATGGATATAAATGTGTATGTGTGTGTGTGTACGCGCGCGTGTAAGCTTACCTTTGATTATAGAGTTTTTCAATGTGATGACTATTAAATGATTACACCATTTAATTAATCATCTAAACTGATGGGAAAAGAGAAAATGAAGCAGAATTTGTTTTAACTCTGATCCATTTTATAGCTTTTTAAAGTAACCATGTTTCTTTATGTGTTTCCTAAATTCTTGAGATCATTCTGTAGGGTTGCAGATATTTCTTAGCCATAATTCTCTCACTTTGAATATTATGTTTCTTAATGCTATCAGGCCCAAATAAATAAAAATCCTTTATAAGCCAATAAGATAGCTTTATATATTATAGGAATGGCTATGATCATACTTACATTAACAAAAATTATTAGTCTGCTCAGACTGAAAAGAATAATAATTACTGCAAAATAAACATTCAGATTCAGCAGTGTTTACTCTATACAAAACACTAGATTTGGCATAGTGGGAAATATAAAATGAATTAAAGATATGATCCTCTTCCTCCAACAACCTACATCAGTAATTGGAATATGAATAACTAAGGTTCAAATAAGATGCTTTCAGAATTTAGGGAGGGGGGGCTAGAGCGGTGGCTCAGCGGTTACTGCACTTGCATGGCATGCGTAAGTGTGTAAGTTCGAATCCCAGGAACCCGTACACAATGAAGTTTCAGAGCAACAAAAGCCACATGAAAAACTAAATAAAATTGATTCTCTCTCACTCGCTCTCTCTCTCTCACTGTTCCTCCTTCTTTAAAAAAGAAAGAAATAAAGAAAAAGAATTTAGGAAGCTGGGCACTGTGGCTCACACCTGTAACCCAAGCTTCTTGGGAGGCTAAGACAGAAGGATCACAAGTTTGAGGCTAGCCTGGGCAACTTAGTGAGACCCTGTCTCAGAATAAAAAAAAATAGGGCTGAAGATATACCTCATTGGAAGACTTCCTCTGAGTTCAATCCCCCTGTACTGCAACATAAAAATAAAAACAATTTAGGGAAACTTAAACCTAGATTGTTATGATGGTTTCACAGCCACATAAATTTATTAAAAATCATCTAATTGTACATTTTAAATGACTGTGTTTTATGGTAAGTAAATTATATCTCAACACTGTTAAATAGTGCAGTGAAAGAAGTTATTACTTCTGATGAAGGAACTGGAAAATATTTTTTGTGTCTAATACAATCCAAGCTGAGATCTTAAAGGACAAGTAGAATTTGGATCAGAAAATAAACAACAAGGTATTCCAGAGAGAAGAAACAGCCTGTCTAAAGTCTAAATGCTCAAGAATGATATTTTAGAAAAGTTCTGGGCAATCTCAATTGGGTTCCCTCCTACTTTGGGGTCAAAAATAAGAACTTGCACTGATGAGGAAATTATAATGAGGAGTTGTCTCATACATGTGTCTCCACTGAGCCTAACTCATAACTTCGTTTCCATCTTCATTACTTCAGATCAGTGGTGCATTATCGTTTTCAAGCTTCACAACAATTTTTATATTCACCAAAAAGAAACCAAGACTATGGAAGAAACACATAGTCTAAAATACTGAAGCCATTCTGTAGGGAAGATCAAACGATTCTGGCCTACTAAGAATAAAGTGAGGGAAAATGGTAAAATAAATATAGCATCTTGGATTAGTTACAAACAACTAACTGATTTTGAAATGCCATATGGGAATCAAAATTCACCTCATATAAAGAGAATAAACTAGATGAAGTTCACTACTATCATCAATAATAGAAAAGCTGCTTTGAAATGTTTTCTGATGAGTTGATATGACCCTCTTATTACAAGAAGAGTCCATGTTAAGTTTTATTTAGAATAAAGTACATAAGGAATTTCATTTCTAAATTGATAGACGTTTGTGTTTGTTTTTTACTTTGAATCATGTAAAAATGATTTAAGTTCTGTCTTTCCTAACCATAGAACTTCTCAGATTGCATAAGTAAACAGACATACAGAACTTTTATTTCTAATTTAAAATGTAATTACTGGCCATAAAGTCATGCTAAAAATAGATAGATTTTTCTTAATGTCCATCAAAGAAGATGGCTTCTTTTATTCTTGACTTAGACCCCATCTGACTAACTGCTCAAAATTTTTCATATGAGCCATGTTGTCTGGTATTTACAGGAAAAAGAATATGAATTAGTCTGGTGAGCAGCAAATAGGGACAGTTTTTGTGCAACGTGATTTGTGTTAATCAGTAATCAAATGTAGTCTTCGTTTTAATATTTATACATCCTTATCTTATTACAACCTATCCTTAATATGGGTTTTATTTTATTTGTTTCTTTCCTCCCTTACTTCTGTGAAAATGCAGAAGGAAAAGGATGTTTGTTATTCACACATTTGTGTCCCCACTAACTGGTGTTACACATCTGGCTTCCACTGGAGAGCCCCTGACATCGCAGGGAACGGTGATCAAAATTCCACACACTAGCTTCAAGCTGGGGGCTCGTAGCTACTGCAGCATTGAAGGGGAATCTTTTCCTGGCTTCTTTAAAATAAGCATGGTGATGGGATGGTTTAAGGGAAGAACACCTCTCAAATCACATGACCACTGCTGCGCTTCTGTGTGTCCTGCTTTCTTCATAACAGCTTGGCACTACATTCTTTCCCTGTATGTTAGTGGGCTTGCGTGTGTGAGAGTGGGGTAGACAGAGGGTGGGAAGATAAATGAATGATTATACATTGTGCATGCATCTTTCACCATTGTTAGAGCGATGTGCCTTCCATTTTATGTCACAAATGATGATCACATTAAATCTGTGTCCTGAGAAACTGGGCCATCTTTCCCTTTTTTGGTTTGAGATTTATGTGTTGGTGTGTTTTGATGTCTATACCCTCAGTTGTTCTTCATATTGCATTAAACATAAGTTGAAATGTTCTCCCATAAGAGTTAGCTTTTCATGTTGGGCTGAAAAAGTTTTCATTTTTGTGTAGCAATTCATGTTATTATAACCTATGGCTTTCAATTGTACTTCCCATAATGAAGAGCTGACTTTAAACACTGTGCTATTCTTGTTATGACCTAAGCATAAGGTAAGTGATTTCTCTAACTGTCTCTAAAGATTGTGGTTGTTTGTTAAAATTTTCTCAGCTTTTTTAAGGCATTTTCACTTCTGTTCCTTACCATTTATTATGTGCTCTCCTTCCTTTTGTTTTCTATTTCATATCTTAATATTTCCTAATGGACAGTGTGATCTTCAGCAAAAATAATACATATATACATGTTGTAATGAATTATTTGATGTCTTAAAACAATCTTGACTAGCAAATAAATACAAGTGTTTTCAGTAAGTCTCCTATATTTTTCATTTCCTCCATTGACTTTAATAATATACTGTTTCTACATGTTATTTTCTAATTGAAAGGGAGTTGTCAACACCATAAAATCAGTCAGATATTAACTACAGTAAAATAACATGACCCAATAGAGTATAGTAGTGGGTAATCTGACACCATACCTTTCATTCAGTCCTTCATTTCAATCCCTAACAAATTTGATGTTGAGCCAAAATTTCAGGGGTTTTTTGTTTGTTTGTTTGTGTTTCAGACTTTCCTTTTTCCCCCCTTGATTAAAATCAGTGTAACATAAAGAAAAAACAACAACAAACCATAAAACTTAAGACAGACCTGTGTATTTCCTTCTTCATGGTCCATAGGTGAAAGAACAAGAGTAATAGTTGCTTCTCAACTTTATTTTTTTTCAAGTAAATTGCATCACTTTGTGAGTTAGGTTTAAAAAATCCACATATATTTAGACTTTATAAAATTAAGTAAATATTATAAATATGAACAGTTTTATAGTATGTCATTCACTGCATGCATAAAAATATACAAAGCTTTTTTTAAAAATATTTCCTCAATGTTTTCTGAATATGTATGTGCTACTCAAAATCACTGAAGTAAAGAAAATCTCATAATCACTGATTTTTAAGAGTGATTTACCTCAAGCCTATTATCCCACTACTTGGGAGGCTAAGGCCAGAGGATTGCCATTTTGCAGCTAACCTAGGCAAACTATTGATGCCCTGTCTCAAAATAAATGAAAAAAGGCTGTGGATGTAGCTCAGTGGTAAAGCACCCCTGTGTTCAATCCCCAGTACAAAAACAAAAATTTTTAAGTGGTTTCCCAAAAACCTGGCTAAATAGCCAAAATAACTTAAATGTGAAAACATTCGTTATAACACTCTTGGCAATTTATAAACCCAGTGAATGCTCATACTCAAATAATTGAATTGTTTGCATCATCCAAATGTGTCCTGTAAAACTGTTTGAAACATACAATTCTAAACTAAGGTATCACAAAGCAATACAGGTTTATTAAATTCATGTTATAAGTGATTTTTTTGTTGTTAATTTTTAAGCCACCTAGGGGACAAGAAAGAGCGTTTTGTTTTTGTTTGAGTTTTATTTATTTATTTATTGGTAAACACCAGCTGGTTCCTCACCACCATTTCCATTATATACATTATGTAATGTATATAATCGATATTATATAAATCTATTGGAACATTTTATGAGACGTTTTAACTACTCATCTGAACTGCTCTGTTCATTGTGAATCTCTTGTTTCTATCCATACACTAGCTCCACTCTAGATTGGAAGGGCTTAAAGATGAACTCTGGAGGAGTAGAGGCTTCGACTTAAGAGTAACTATTACTGATCAAAGGAGCTACTTTCCATTCGCAAACATTGCTTTGCGCTATGGATTTGGGCTCCTTCTGTTTCACATCTTGTTGAAGACTTTCTTGACTTCCATTTGACTTCTTTGAACTCTGTTTTTGTCTTTCAACATTTTCCTCTTTCTTTTCCTGCTCTCTCCCAGATTTTTCTCTCACACGTTTAGCTTTCTCTTGTGTTCTTTGACTCAATTTTTAAAAAGTAGTTCCTCTCCTTATTAAGCTTGTCTATTAATTTGTTTGTTAGTGTGTGTTTGTTTTTTCCTTTAAAGCTGTAGTGGTATAGTTACACTTATTTTCATTCCATAGTATGGCAGCTTGCTTATTTATTTTGTAGCAGGTTCATTCATCATTCTTACCCTTTTGGTATGAATTTTCAATAAAAAATAGCAGAACATTCTCCATTTATATATTGTCCCCTTCTATAAATCCATACTTTCTGTCATCTAGATTTTCTCCCTTAACCTCTATTTCTTCCTTTTCTTTATTTTCATATCACTTTTTCTTTTTTTTTCTTTAAGCAGTCATTAATTTCTTTTCCATTTGGTCCAGAATTGTTCTTTAAGCATACTTTCAAATGAAGAATTTCATCTTTCTGATTAGCTGCTTCTTCATTATAGTATATTTAAAATGAGTTAAAACAATCTGGGCCAAAAAAGAATAAGTTTGAAATTATTTTCCTTTCTTCCTTTTTTTCTTTCTTTCTTTTTTTTTTAATGTGTGTGCGTGTGTGTGTGTGATTTTCTCCCCACCTTCTTGTCTGTATATTTGTGATATTTTTTATTATTGTTTCTTTAAACGTTAACAGTTTTTTTTCAGGGGAGGACAACCATAACCCACCCTAAGTTAAAACATTCCTTTCATAAGTTGTTTCATACAATAGTAGATTGTGTTAAACTATAGAAATTAATTTGTTGTATATGTATCCACTTGGGGCAAGCTGCTGTGGAGTAGGAAGAGGAGGTATAACACTTAAATACATTTCTGTCTAACATTAACAGCAATGTTAATGCCATTCAACATGGCCCTTAAACACTACAGTTTTAAACATTTAGAAGAAAATTCCACTTTGATGGGAATATTGGATCAGAGAATAACGACTTTTGATTGGTAAATTATATACATACCTGAGAACTGACAAATAAATGAATTAAGTTTAATCAATTTCCAATATAAGCATTTTTCATAACCAATATATAATTATAATAAATCATTACAATCAACAAATCACAAGTTATTACAATCAAAGGTTAATGTAAATGAGGATTTTTATTTCCTCTCAACATATATGTACTAAAAATAACTGCAATAGAATATATTACTAGAAATTTATTACTAGAACCAGATAATTTTTCTAGTCAAGAGATAGGTTAAATGATTTAAAAGTAAGATTCTTCACAAATCAATATCTAGTAACTTTAATTTTTCCATATAGGAATCCCTCAGTATCCTTGGGAAATTTATTTCAGGACCTCATGAATACCAAAATCCACCACTGATGTCCCTTATGTAAAATGGAATCGTGTTTACATATAACCTATGCAATCTTCCCATACACTTTAAGTCATCTACTTAAGATACCTAGTACAGTATAAGTACTACATAAATAATTGCTCTCCTGCATTCATTAGGGAATAATGATAAGAAAAAGATCTGCACATGTTCAAAACAGATGCAGGAATTTTTTGTATCTCTGATTCATAGTTTTTGAATCCTGTGAATATATGGAGGTACAACTATACTTATTTCAACTACACATGAATAAAAAATTACCTTTATTTTTATCTCTGTTTATAATATTGTGCCCACAATTTTTTTCTAGAAAGTATTTTTTTAAAGTAAACAAAGGATGAATTAAAATATACATGGAACAAATGTAACATTTTTGCTAATATGCTGTAAAATCTGAGATATATAAAACCTTTGGTCCTAGACTTCAGGAGCTTGCCCGTTTAATTTGCGTATCTAGCTATCCATTATATGAGCTCTGAATTACTGAGTTTATGCTCTCTCTGCAGGTCCAGTCCAGGTGCAGCAGCAAAGAGAACATTCTCAGAGCCAGTAAGTATTTCATCATTTTGGGTAGGCTACTGAACTAGGAACTGTAGTTCAACAGAAAGTAGAGTTAAAAATAATATTTTGATTAAAGAATGAAGAACAATGAGATGTTTATATTAATATGAATAATCCGATTTTGTCTTCTAGAAGTATTAATATCAATATATAAATGAATATTTCCTTAGTCCAGTTGATTTGCAACAGCATATATGCATTTCTAATGGAGTAAAAATTAACTCCTATCTGACTTTAAGATGAGACCCTCTTTAATTGCTTCACTGCCAAAAAGTTATTTGAAAACAGACTACCTGAAAATAACAGGGAAATCAATCCACAAAAGGAGGCTAACTTATAAAAAATACATTTGATGGTACATGATAATCATTTTATGAATATGAATTCCTGAAAGATTTTACCTTCAACAGGCAAAATGCTTTTGTGGGGATTTTTTGTTTGCTTGATTTACAGTACTGGGGATTGAACCCAGGGCCTCACACATGCTAGGTAAGTCTACTTGCCTACCACTGAGATATATGCCCAGCCCTTTTTTTATTTTTTGAGACAGGGTCTGGCTAAGTTGCACAGTCTGGCCTTGAACTTGGAATCCTCCTGCCTCGGTCTTTCAAGTAGTTGAGATTACAGATATACACCGCTATGCCTGGCAGGTAGAATGTTTTAGAATATAGAATCCTGAAACAAGGATAAAGAATCCTTAATTGACTTTTTGGTTTGATCATTAATTGCATTAATTTAACAGTCATTTAACTTTGTATGTTATTTATTTTCCTATTTTATAAAAAGAAACTAAATAAGTGTTCCTTATATACTGAAATTATGTCATATTGAAAGTTTTCCCATAGACATTTTGAGATCCTAAGAGAAAAGTGCTGGATAAATTCTAATTATTTTATTATTGTTCTGTGCCACTTAATAGCTAGTGACATCATCTCATATTCTTCCTGATCTTTATCAAGAGAAGTACAGATCGTCCACACTGAAATAAGTTTACTGAATTACCTACACACTGGGAATTATAGTAAATGAGATGATTTTTATTTCCAGTAAAATATCAATATTATTTCATAATCAAAAAGTAATTGGAGGGGGGTTGGGGATTTAGCTCAGTGGCAGAGAGCTTGCCTAGCTCGCACAAGGCCCAGAGTTGGGTCCTCAGCCCTGAAAAAGAATAATAATAATAATTGGAGGGGCTGGAGCAGTAGCTCAGTGGTTAAAGCGCTTGCCTGGCATGTGCGAGGACCTGTGTCCAGCACCACGTACACAACTAAGTGTCAGAGAAACAAAAGACAGATGAAAAAGTAAATAAAATTGATTCTGTCTCTCTCTCTCTCTTTTTCACTCTCCTTCTCTTTCTGCCCCTCATCAAAAAAATAAGTAATTTGAGAACTGCAGATGGGTAAAAATCTGTTTTATTTTATTTAGTGTAGGTTCTCATTTCTGTGTTGTAAATCTGTTAATTTAGCTGAAAACAGTTGGACAACCCACACTGTAATTGTTTTCTCAAGACCTTTAGATTGCCTAGTTATTAAATTAAAATAAATATATAGTTTAAGTGTTAGATTTATTTTTATTTAAAAAATAAATGAAGGTCTTTGGGTGTAGCTCAGTGATAGAATGTTTGCCTAAAATGTGAAAGGCCCAGGGTTCAATCCCCCATCACCCTCAAAAATAAATGAAAAAATAAATAAATAAAACAGGAATGTTTATATTGTCACAAATTTTTACAACACTGGACAGATACATGAATCTGAGGAAGGCTGTTATATATAAAATCCTACAAATCCTTACTGAGATCTAAGTTTGAGAAACCTAAGAATCAAAAGCATAAGACTGAAAGTTCACTGAAATTAAACAATAGAGATAAATGAACTTTGACATGACATTTATAATAATCAGTATATAATCTCCATTGATTGTTGATCTTAAAATGTTAACAGGACATTGTTAGTGATTATGGTAACTAAAAACAAAAATGGTTTCTTACTGATGACAGATTTTTTTGAACCTTCTTTGACTTCTCCCACGGATCTTTGGGTTGTTAGAAATGCCTTTCATTTTAGTTATTCTGCTACTGGTTTGTTGGCTAATAAGGACTTTGGATGCTCATTATGGTGGTTCAGGTTTTTTCTATTCTTTTCTCTTGGGTTGCAATAGTCATGTGGATGGCCCTTATTGCCACTTAGTTCCATATAGGGAGCCCCTCCATATAACTGCATTGCTTTGTGAATTCTGTAGGTTTATGGTCTTTTCTCCCAATACCATGATAATAGCATATCCATGCCAGTGACCACAGCCAAGACCCTTTCAGCACCATATAAACTTCAGCACCATGTTCTTCCTATAAACTTCTAATACCCCCACTGATTATTTAGACTATTTTATCTCCCTGTTTTTCTTCTTTTGCCATATGTTACCATGTTAGAATCATATGAAAACCTATTAGCAATTCCCTATTCTCTCAGTGGCTACTTTCTACCTCTGTTCCTTTGAGACCTTTCCTACTACATATACCATCTCTTCTCATGTTTTCTTGGAAAACTCTTACTTACTGTTTTAGTCAGCTTTTTCATTGCTGAGACTAAAAGACCTGACAAAATTTTTAGGAGGAAAAGGTGTATTTGAGGGCCCACAGTTTCAGAGGTCTTAGTCTGCAGGAGGTTGACTCCTTTCTTCAGGGCTGAAGGTAAGGCTGAACAGCATGGCAGAAGGCATGGGTCCAGGAAGCAGAGAGCTCAAGATGTCACATCAGTAGGCATTGCTGAGAGAGAAACTCCATGCCAGATACACAACATATATCCCAAAGGCACACTCCCAATGACCCACCTCCTTCAACCATGTCTTACTAGCCTACAGTTTCCAGTTAATTGCTATAAGTGAATTAACTCACTGATTACTTTAAGGCTTTTATAACCCAGTCATTTCACTTCAGCGTTACAGAATTATCATACGTGAGCTTTTGGGGACACCGCATGTTCAGACCATAACACTTATTCTTTAAGAGTAAGCTCAGGGGGCTGGAACGCTGGCTCAGAAGTTATGGCACTTGCCTGGCATGTGTAAGTACGTGAGTTCAAACCCCAGCACCACATACACACAAGTCTCAAAGCAACAAAAGTCACATGAAAAACTAAATAAAACTGATTCTCTCTTCCTCTCTCTTTCTCTTTCTCTCTTTAAAAAAAAAGAGTCAGCTCATGTATGATTCTTTGGTGATAACCTCTGAGTTTCCATCAGTAAAGGTGATGAATCCTTCTTGTATGCCCCTACTATTTGTTCTACTTTATTTTTTCACTTATGTACTGAATTAACTATCCTCAAGGAAAATATTTCCAAAGTATAACCAACATAAAAAAAACTATAATCAACTTTTTAACATATATACCACTTGATCCTAGGAAAAGGACAAAAGTTAGAACTTAACAGAGTTTATCTAAATTGTCCAAGAAAGAGGCAACTTTGATAACTTTGCCAAAGGAGAGGTAACTATTTTGACACCTTAAAAATAATTTTGATAGGGGCTGGAGCAGTTACAGCACTTACCGGCACGTGTAAGTTCACAAGTTCAAACCCCAGCACCACGTACACAACGAAGTCTTGGAGCAGTGAAAGTCACATGAAAAAACTAAATAAAAATTGTTTCTCTCTTTCTCACTGTCCCTCTCTCTCAAAAAAAAATTTTTTTGATAATAAAAAAGCTGTTTATTCTTATTATAGTAAGGGAGAATTCCCCTTCAACAAAGCCTTAGTCTCAAAGTCAGAGGCTCAGAAAGGAAAAGGGAAAGTCAAGATATTTACAAGATTTTGAAATTCGGTCCAAAGCAAATCTTATAATATGGAGAGTTGATTAGAATTGGATAAATATCATGATATAATCATTTAGGATTGATGGACACAGCAAGACAAACAGTTTGTAGTCTTGGTATATAAGCTGTCTTTGGATATTTTCTGTTTAAGAGTTGATGAGTTGTTCCAAAACTTTTGTGAACAATAAGATTATTTACAGCTTTTATCTTCAAGGGAAAAGTTTTCTGACAAAATAAACTTGTGTTGATAAAGATAGAAGAATGGTAATGTTATGCTAATGAAGATAATGAACTGTGTGCTTACAGATGGTTTCAGGTACCAGAGTTCCACTTATGATCATTCTTCAGCTGGAGCTGAAAGATATGATATTAATATCTGGGAATGTGATCAGTCTATACCTTCACTCCTACTTGAAGTATCACAATAGAATATCAAGTATCTGGAGAATATTGTCAAAATGTGAAGTTTTTCAGTTTCGTTGTTGTTGGATGATAATTTATTGAATCATCTGATGAGACAGCAGCTATACATACAGCAGCATGTAGTACTGTGGAAATCACACATCTTAGCCATGTTACGTACCTGTGAAGAATTTATTGTCTTTTTCCTAACTAGAAGCCAGGAGAATCTAAATAAAGGCAAGAAAACAGATTTCATCCCTAATCTGAGTAACCAACCTACAGAATAACATATAGAGTTATTAGCCAAATTACTTAATTTTATGGTTTCTTTGATCATTTTTTGGATCTTTTTATTTATATAAAGGATTTCAGAGAAACCAAAGATATGTAAGAACAAGATTCTTACTCTGAAGCAGCCTAAGAGATCAATATTTTAGATAAAGCTGCTGAATCACACTGCCTTTCTAATCTCATGAAACTTACAGGTGAGGAATTTTTTAGTCTTAATGGTATATCTAGCTCACCTGCTATTCCCTGACTCAGCATGTAGGATCCTCTCTACTTTCCAGGCCTCTTTTAAAGCACAAAGTGAAGAGACTTAAGAAGGGAGGAAAGCAATTCAGGATGTCCTTCAAGTAGCCAGGGATCACTTAGTTCTTAAATCAAGACTCTTTCTCCTTTTTAAAACATTTTTTTAAAAGTTATCTCAGGATCCTTTTTTCTTAGAAGAGAAACTGATAGGCTAAAATGGAACCTGGATAATGTCCAGAAACCTCCTGAAAACAGAAGCATAAATTTACCAAGATAATAAGTTCCTGTCCAGCCAGGTACAGTGGCAGACACCTATTATCCCAGGGACTCAGGAGGCTGAGATAGGAGGACAGCATGTTCAAGGTCAACCTTGGCAATTTTGCAAGACCATGTCTCAAAATAAAATATAAAAATGGCTGGGGATGTAGCTAGTGGTAAAGTACCCTGGGTTCAATCTCAGTACCCAAACAATGACAGAAACAAAAACTTGTCTAGTTTGAATGTAGTAACAAGAAGGCTTTTGTACTACAAATTCAATACCAGGCACTAGTATTAAAGCCAATTACTTCTGGTAAAAATACCTCTGGAGTCTGTCAAATACGTTCTAACATATGCTCATTAAAAATATTTTGATGCGATTAGCTCTGGATAACTAAGTATATATACATTGGTTCTTGAATGTTTGATAATGTTTCCCCCTCAATTGTAACTCTATATCCACCTAATAAAAAATGTTTTGTTGCTAAATAGAATATTTTATTCTATTAATATCATTATGTAGATTTAAAACAGAAGAGAAGTAGTGTGTCTTACTTGTAAGATCTGTAAATGTGAGATAGCCATGCACACTGTATTCCCAGTGGCTCAGGAGGCTGAGGCAGGAGGATCGCAAATTCAAAGCCCACCTCAGCAATTTAAGGAGGCCCTGAGCAACTTAGTAAGACCCTGTCTCAAAATTGAAAAAAAAAAAAAAAAAAGAAGGCAGGCTGAGAACATGGCTCAGTGATTAAGCACCACCAGATTCAATCACTGGTACAAAAGAAAAAAAAAGATAGCCTACAAATAATATACCATTTTCTAGTTTAGGTTCCATTTCTATTTGGTTAAAAACACTAGTTCCAAAAAAAAAAATCCTAGACTTACTACAGTGGAGATCAGAACCCCTTCTTCTAGTACTGAGCATATTAGGGGAGTTTGAAGTTCCATCTATCTCGTCTATTATGGAGTTGTCATCTGAAAATTTACCTAGTAGTAGAGTCTAGCTACCCAAGAAACCAAAGGACTCATTTCAAGAAAGTAGAACCAAAGATCTTTCAAAGAAAAACGTGTACAGAAATACATATTTAAAAATTATGGTTTAGCCAATACTCAAGTAAATAATAAGGTATTGGACACATGCCTGTGAGTGATGAAGGATACAAAGAGCAGGGCTGGAGCCGTGGCTCATTGGTTGGAGCACTGGCCTGGCATGCGCAAGGACCTGGGTTCAAACTCCAGCACCCCAGCACCACATACACAACTAAGTGTGGAGAAATAAAGGCCAGATGAAAAAATAAATAAAATTGATTCTTTCTTTTTTATTTCTCTCTCTCACTCTGTCCCTTTCTCAAAAAAAAATATAAAGAGCAATATTAAAAATATGGAGATATAGCTAATTTTCAGAATTTATATATTATATTATTTCATTAGAAGCTTGTTTGATTGTTCAACAAATAAATTTCTGAATAAAAGAAAAGAAAAAAATATGGAGATAATAGGGCTAGAGTGGTGGCTCAGCAATTGAAGCACTTATCTGGCATGCACAAGGCCCCAGGTTCAAACCCCAGCACCACGTTCACAACTAAGTGTCAGAGAAACAAAGGCCAGATAAATAAATAAATAAAGCTGATTCTCTCTTTCTCTCTCACTCTCTCTTTAAAAAAAGAAAAAGAATATGGAGATATAGACAGCAGAATCAAAAAGAAGCCTTAACAAATGAACAAAAGAGCAGAGTAGAAACAAAAATAAAGAACAAAAAAAATGCAGATTAAAGTATGCAAGCGGAATCTCCCAGAGAAAAGACAGCTTTTTCAACAAATGGTGCTGGGGAAACTGGATAGCTATATGCAGAAAAAAATTAAACAAATCAGAGACTTAGGAATTAGACCAGAAACGTTACAACTGCTAGAAGAAAACACAGGTTTAACACTCCATCATATAGGAGCTGGCACCAACTTCCTTAACAAGACCCCAAAGCACAAGAAATAAAAGCACAAGTGGGATGTCATTAAACTAAAAAGCTTCTGCACAGCTAAAGAAACAATTAAGACTATAAAGAGAGAGTCTACAGAATGGGAGAAAGTCTTGGCCAGCTACTCTTCTGCTAGGGGACTAATATCGAGAATACAAAGAACTCAAAAAACTTAACACCAAAAAACAAATAACCCAACAAATAAATGTGTAAAAGAACTAAACAGAAGCTTCTCAACAGAAGAAATACAAAAAGCCAGTAAATACATGAAAGAAAAGTGTTCAATGTCTCTGACAATCAGGGAAATGCAAATGGAAACTACATTAAGATTTCATCTCACACGAGTTAGAATGGCAAAGATCAAGAATATGAACAACAATAAAGGCTGTCAAGAATGTGGGGAGAAAGGAACACTTCTACATTGTTAATGGGACTGCAGACTAGTACAACCACTCTGGAAAGCAGTATGGAGACTCCTCAAAAAATTAGGGATGGAACCATATGACCCAGCTATCCCACTCATGGTTAGTTTCCCAAAAGACCTAAAACTGGGCATACCACAGTGACACAGCCACATCAGTTTTACAGCAGCACAATTCATAATGCTAAAGTTTTGGAATCAAACCAGATGTCCATCATTAGATGAGTGTGTTAAGAAATTATAGTGTATGTGTTAGTGTGTTAAGAAATTATAGTGTATGTGTATATATAACACACAATGGAGTTTTACTCAGCTATTAAAAAGAAAGAAGTTATGGCCTTTGCTGGTAAGTGAATGGAAATGGAGAACATCATGCTAAGTGAAATTAGCCAAACTCAGAAACTCAAAGGTCAAATGTTTTCTTTCATATGTGAAAGCTAGAGTAAAATAAAGAGGGAGGAAAAGATAAGATTACATAAAGAATCACTCAAATACAAATTAATAGATGAGCAACAGGAAGTCCCGTAGAGGAAAGAGAAAGGGAAAAGGGAGGAAGGATGGGAGGGTATAAAAATAAGTAAAGTATATTGTGTACCTCTAAGATACTAAATAGTTCCTACATAATCAATAAAAACTAGAAAAGTTTCAAAAATGATAAAGAGAGATCAGTAGAAGAAAGGGACAGTGGGGTAGAAGGAGGTGAGAGATGGGGGAAGTTCTTGGAAGGGATATTGGCCAAATTATATTGTTATATTGTATGCATGTATGAGTATGTAATAATGAATCCCATAATTTTGTATTTTGTACAAATATAATGCACCAATAAAAATGTGGGGGAAAAGTATGCAAGTGGAGTCTTGTTCCGTGAATATTGGGTGGAAGCTCTCTATATCTCATGTGGTCAAACGCCTTGGGTAAAAGATACCTCTTTTAGAAGATTCTGTACTTCTTTCTAGAGGGTTCCTAAAAATCCTCAGCTTGAGCTCTTCAATAAATTTAAGAATGTATTATGATTCTTTACTTGAGAGATATAAATCCAAAAATAAAACCATTGGAGTTGCACTGATGTCATGCTCACTAACAATACCTGATAAGATCCTTTGCAAAGTGGTTCCAGAGCTATCTTTCTCTGATATATTTTCCAGAAGACCAGGTCTCTGGGTTCAGGTCTTGCAAGGGTTATTCAGAGGTTGTTGAGGAAAGGCTTCTCATACCTGTTTGTGGTAAGTCTGGGTGTATCATATGAATCCTTTATAATATTTGGCTATGTGTGCATGTAGTAACATAGAATTTAGACTCATGAGTGATATTTCTAGACTTATGGGCTGGCCTATTACTAATTCATGTGGGATGAAACCTGGAAGGATTTTTATCTGATTGGTATTAAAGCTATTCTATTGGGCCATTTCCAATAGAAGAGTCTTTGAGAGTTTTGCTAATTTGATTTTCAGAATTATGATTGTTCTCTCTACCTTTCTTAAAGATTAGAGGTAATATGGACAGTTACATTTCTAAGTGGAAAGGCTTTGCAAAACTGTAGTAGGCCAAGTAAATGGGTGCCTCTAATACTAGAGCAAGAGGGCAGAGTTCCTAAAGTTAGGAACCCACATGTAAGTAATTTTTGCTCCTGTTAAAGTCAAGGAAACTGTTTGAAGATTCCAGGGGACCTTGAGGTTTGGGTTGTTGTCCATGTTTCACCTTTATAGTTTTACCCAGATTGCATTGGTAGCAGATGAGATACAATAATTATGTACAGAGACAAATTTGGTTTTGTACATGTTTTTGCCTGTTCTACTACAACAAAATGCCTTGGACTGGGTCATTTACACACAGCAGAAATTTATTTGTCACAGTTTTGGAGCCTGGAATTTCTAAGATCAAGCACCAGAAGTTTTAGTATCTAGAGAGGAGGGGCTGCTATGTATTTCCAAGACAACATCCTGAACACTGTTTTCTCAAAGAGGATGATCAATGTCCTCACATAGTAGAAGGATGAACTCACCTCCTCAATCCCATTCATGAGGGTGGAGCCCTCATGGCCTAGTCACCTGCTAAAAGGCCCTATCTCCTAATATTGCTACATTGCAGATTATGCTCAACCTGGATTTTAGAAAAGACAAAAACATCCAAACTATAGCAACAGTGGTGGATAATTTCATGTAAAAGTTTGCAAGGTTCTATTTGAGGGCCTTTGATGCTATTAAATACCTAACCAAATTACATCTCGGTTTCTCTCAGTTCATCTTTTTGTATCTCTGGAGCTAATCACTTGGCATTCTACAATAACAACTTCAAACTGCTATTAAACGAAAGATTTGATCTCTTGGGATTTAAAAAAAGGCAGTAACCTTAGTGAGAACTACCTATCTGGCATGATGGCATGGCACAAATTTCCTTCCTTTAGCCTCCACATTATCTCCTTGTATTTGAGCTCCAAGTTTCATAATATCTACTTCCTTAGGAGGAATTAGAGTCCTTAAAGGTTGAGTGCTAACCACTATTAATTAGGCTTCCTGATGAGTCAAGAACCCTTCTTATTTCCAAAGCAATTCAAAATCATGGACTAAACCACAAGTATACCTACTATCAATACATGTATTAACCCATTTCTCTCTTAGTGACGCACTCTGGGTGACCTCAGTGAGTTTAGCCATCTGGGCAGTTTTTGCCCCTTGCAAAGTTTAATATTCTAGGAATAAAGTTTATCCTACTTTGTTGTTTCAAAAGTTTCACAAATAGTCATTTTAATTCTAAATTATCTTTGGTGAAATTATGCCATTTAAAAAGATAACTATACAAGTTTGAGTTATACCATAAATACACGTAAGAAATAGGAGTCTGGCCTGGAAGAGGTGTAGATTTAGGTTTAGACTAAGACAAACTGGAGAACCTGGGAATAGTTAGTCCCAAGTGTTGCTTGAGTACATCATACATCAGGGTTCCCACTCTAATGGCCGGGCCATCCAACTACAAACTGACACATTTTTAATTCCTATAGGTTGGAAAAATCTAGAAGCTCTCTCCCTTAGCCAGACTTTCATTAACTAAACAAAAGTAAATAAGGGAAGTTTATTCAAAGGACCCCAGTCTGAGAAGAAACCTAAAACTCTTCCTTTCCAGAACCAGATCAGAAAAATACTTATTGGCAATGTGTGGCATTGCACACCTGTAATTCCAGCACCTGGGGAGGTTGAGGCAGGAGGATCACAAGTTGAAAACCAGCCTCAACAACTTAGTGAGGCCCTGAGTAACTTACTGAAGCCCTGTCTCAAAATAAAATATAAAATGGCTGGAGATGTGGCTCAAATATTAAGCACCCCTGGATTCAATACTCAGTATAAAAACAATAAATAAAACTTATTGGAGCTATGTCCATCTTTTCCCTTGTGAAATTTCACCTTATAGAGATACAACAAAAAATGACAAGGATGGACAGAGACTCTTAGTGTGCTGTTAGTAACAAGCCAAATATCTGGCAAGGTATTTTAAAAATGCTATAAAGGATCCCTTACTCTTTGGAGACAAAATAAACTTATCAATTGGGTACTTCAAAAAAAAGAATTCAGAATGTGATCTAATGCTAGACTCATTGTTAACAATTAAAGGAGCTACCCCTGACCTAACCAGGAGTCTCGGGAAATTTCAAATCAAGATTCTTGGGCCGTGGTAGGAAAGAGCTTAGTCTTAACTGGGTCTCCCTAGGATTTACAAGAGTGTTTAATGGTGGCTTTCCACAAATAAGATATTGCCACAGTGAAAAAAGAACACTTTCTTAAGAGAGTCTTCTTAGCCATTTCACTGTAAGTTCAACCCTGGAGTATTAATGATATTTTAAAGTCAAATTTGAGTTTTTCATTGTGGTGACTTGATTAGATGTGAGCAAAGATCATTACATAATAACTTAGAGACAGCAGATGTTACGGAGGCAAGAATTGTTATGTAAAGGGAGTGGTTGTTGGGGGGATTGTTTGTTGGCCATTCTACTCTGCAGAATAAGATTTGCATATAAGCAAAATTAATTAAAACCTGAGCAGAGATCAGATTGAGCAATGCTAACTCTGAGAAATCCTGTGGGATCTCCAAGAATAAAGCAGCATGGTAAAGTTTGGTTTGAAGATAATATGTGTGGGTTTTGTTGTTTTGTTTTGTGTACTACCTCATTTAGGTAAAATCATCCGGTGTCACTCAACGTGAGTGATCATGAGGTGGTAGTCAAAGATTATGTTAACAATGTAACCAAGTTTATGGAGATAAGGAGCTACATTTTTTAGAAAAGTAGTCAATCCAAATATGAGTAACAAGTAATTTCATTTATTCACCTTTGAATTTCCCTGGAGTTTCCAGTCTGTCTTCCAAGTTTTCTTAATTTTTTAATTGTTTTCCAGTCTGTCTTCCATTTGATCTAATTGTGAGGCTCATTTTACATCTAGAGTTTTTTTACATTTATTCAGTGTAGTAGGCTAATGCATAAAAGTGTCAGGTGGAAGTTTTACTCCCAATCACAAAGTAACATGTACATTTTATTTCTGGAGTAGCTTTTATCACACAAATGTCTCTTGCATTTTCTTATCTCATAAGTAAAAATAGCAAACCAGTGTCAAACATGTAAGATCTGCTCTGCTGGACTTTAGGCACTTCTCCAAGCTACTCCTGTACCCAGGAGTTGGGGCCATGAAGGCCAGGAAATGTATCATACCCATGGTAGCATCAGCCAGGAGCGGAGATCAGGGGCCTTTCCCATAATGCAGCTCATACCCATAGCAGTGCCCAAGCCTATCCCAACGTAAGGTTTGGATGTGAGGGTTTAAAAGCATTTAGGTTATAAACTGTCTTTGATACTTTCAAATGACCTGCTTCAAGTTTAAAGATTTTTTTTTTAAGGGCTAAAGATACAGTTCGGTGGTAAAATACATGTACAAGGGCCTGGGTTTAATCCCTAGCACCACCACCACCACCACCACAAGATTCGTTTTTAATTTCATTTTTTAAATTAACACAATATTTGTACATTTGTACACTGCTATAAGTTATAGTGTGGCATTTCATTGTATGTATACGGCATGAAAGATCAGATCAAGATAATTTGCACATCTGTCACCTCCAAAGGTTCTACTACTGGATCACTTCTGTATTGATGCACTCTGCTTATTTTCATTCCATTTACTATACTTTAAGCTTCAGAATTCCCGTTTAGTTCTTTGTATGATTTCTATTTCCTACTGAATTTCTCATTTATCTATTATTTTTCTGATTTTGTTAAGTGTGTTATCCTTGTAGCTCACTAATTTTTCTTAAAATAGTTATTTTGGATCCTTTTGAGGCAATTCATAAATCTCAATTTCTTTAAGTTTAAGCTGGAATTTTTGTTACTTTAGTAACGTCATGTTTCCTTGATTGATTTTTCATGTTTTTCTTGCCTTGGATTGACCTCTGCATATTTGATGAAACAGTTATCTCTTCCAGACTTTATAGACTAGCTTTGGTGGGCAAAGACCTTCACTTAGGGGTGGGTGTGAGGATGTTGGTGGATGAGGTACAGCAGTTCTGGCTCCAGGGAGGGCACAGTACAGACATCAGCTGAAGTCAGCATCAATAAATAGCAGAAATCCTTAGCAGTGAAAGCTGTGGTGTCCATAGCAGTGGTGAAAACTATTGAGATATTTGGTGCTAAAGTCTTCCGGGATCATCCTGATCTCTTTTTCTCCAATGGAGAAAAAGGATGCCATGTCTTAGGGGATCCCTCTTAGCACTAGGTCTGGCTTATGGTGGCAGTGGCACAAGTGTCTATGCACAGTGTCCCTGGAGTAGCCATGGACCAAGTTTTGGAACTCAAGTGCATGTGGAAAAACCTCAACTTTGGGATCCAGTGCGCAGGTTGCAAGTGACCCAGCTGCAGTGTTAGCAGTGGCATGCAAGCAGGTATTGCTTATGAAGCAGCTAGTGAACCGGGGTCTGAACACAGGCACACACAAATCTCTAGAGTCTCTTGAGTGTGCGCACTCCCACCTGTGACAATGGTCTACTATCCTAGGCACTGCTGCTCGTAGAGCAGCTTCAGAGCCAGGATCCATAGCATGTGTGGGATTAGGGTACACAAATCTGAGGCAGAACAACAAATCGTTCTTTTTGAAGAAGCAACTCCCTCTTCAGGAGTCTGACAAGTAATAGCTATTTGTTACCTCAATAGTGAAACCTGCTTTCAGGCCACTGGGGACCATATGGCCCCCACCCTGTGGATGGTACTCTTAGCCCTCACCCCTCTTTGTTCTTGGCTATCTCCAGATGTCTCAGCTATACCAATCTCCACAGCAGTCATTTCTGCGCAGACATTTTTTTTTCTTCCTGTGTTGCTATAGGTTCTTAATTGGACAATTAAGCCCTCCTAGGGCAAGTTTTGTTCATGGATGGCTAAGTATTTTTCAAGGAGACAATGGATATCATCCTGATGCTTTCTATCTGAGAACTAATGAACTTTCAAAAAGAATAATGATTTTTTTTTACAACTGTTATCTTCCTACGAGTTTTCTGGATTAATAATGCTATGTTGATGAAGGTAGCAGTAAAAAAAATGCATGTTTCAGTTCTCACTCTACTGTAATAAATAAGATCAGTTATCCAAGCAGAAATATCCCTAGAGTATAAAATAATTTATCCACGCCCAAATTGATGAAAAGACATCCTCCTTCATTCAACTATATGTAAAGTTCTATGCTAGTTGCCAGAAATTCATGTTAGAACAAAACTTAATTTAAAAAAATAAAATAAAATGTAAGGGGGAAAAAAAGCTTTTGGTTTTTAGATATGTAAAGACCTAAGTGACTTTCTCCTTTTAATGAATTAAGAGATTTTATTACTTCACTTGCAAGAAACTGGAATAATGATTCTGTTTAGTTCTATTGAAGTAAGGGATTTTTTCATAGCTCTAATTTGAAACTGCCTCAGCATTGCCCTCTTTTTCAAAGCTCTTTTCTGACAAATTGTTTTGCTATTTCTCAAAGACTAAAGCATTCATCTCTTTTTATAATGTACTTTTAAATTTTAGATTTTATCTTAGGGACATGTTTACTTGGAGAAATTATAATTATATAATATATTTATAATTATATATTTAGACAATAAATTATATATACATAAATTACATATTATATATATATATTTAGACAATTTCATTATATATTGAAAAGGGTACAATGGAACGTAGATGAGATAAAGATCATACACTAAAAATTCTTACAAGAACTATTAAAAGAAAAATCCCTCAATATGTGTGGGAGATTATTTCCAAGATCCTCCAAAGATACCAACCTGTGGATGCTCAGGTTTATTACATAAAATAGTATTTATATAAAGCTTCTCAGTCCTCCTATGTATTTAAATCATCTTTAGACTTGTTATAATAATGAATACAATGTAAATCCTATATAAATAGTTCTTGTATTGTATAGGGAATAGTGGCAAGAAAATGAGTTGTGTTCAGTACACTTTTTTAAATAAACATTTGATTGAAACCACAAATATAAAACTTTTGGACACAAGGAGACAACTTTAGCAATTTGGCTGCATCTCCTGGTTTCTGTGATACTTTGCTTTTGTTATTTCATATGTAGATTCTTACTAGTTTATTTTAGTGGACTCAACTTATTGATATGTTAAGTTCCCTCCCAGTGATCTTAATGCCCCAGTCAGTGGTTTCAGAAAATAAAAATAATTAACAATTATAATATGGAGAAAACTTTCTATTAATGATTCCACTTATATTGTATAAATATCAGATATTCTCTTTTTGCCAGCATCATTTTATTTTATTTTTTATTTCTTGGTACTGGGGATTGATCCCAAGGTTACTATACCACTAAGCTACATCCCCAGCCCTTTTTAAACTTTATTTTGAGACAGGAACGCACTAAATTTCCCAGCCTGGCCTTGAACTTGTAGCTCCCAAGTAGCTGAGATTACTGGTGTACACCATTGCTGAACCCTCCTTTTAATGTTATTGAAATAAAATACCCTTAATAAACCTGTTCATCACTCCATACCACTAGATTTGATGAATATTAGCTATAATGATAGATCCAGTCCATTAAGATTCCTTTGCATTAAAAATATACAGGTCACCAAATTTCATCATTATTAGTATGTTTTCAGATACAATGAAAAAATCTGCAGGCTTCAAACACCCACCCTCCGTTGCTTAAGCTATAAAAAATCACATGATCTAGAGTCACCCACCTACACTCAAATATTGGATTCTGTACTTACTGGTTGTGTAAATTTTTACTAGGATTCAGGATCTCTGTGTCTCATCTGTGAAATGAAAATAAAAACATCATTGTATTAATTAAATACTTTAATATCTGGTACATAGTAATTATTCATAATAACAGTAACTATATTATGACTGCTACTAGTAGTATTATGAATACTACTATCATTATTGTGATACCATCATTTTTTATGGAATTCAATTTTCAAATTATTCCCTCTTTCATAAAATGTCGATATTCCATCACTTCTTAAACTTGGATAATTGCTACTTATGCTATATTTCCTCTTGTAGGCCTTCTGTTGCCTCCCAAATATGAGCAAAATGCCCATGTTTCTCACTAGTGTCCTCTAATTTCCCTACTTTATTACCAGCATATTTACAGGATAGTACTTTTATATCTTGCCCATTGTTTCCTTCACTTTTCCCTAAACTTCCTGCAATACTTCATCTCTGTTGTTCGCTGATACTATTCCCAGAATCTAGTACAGTGACTTTCTCTCAGTAAATGGGTTGAATGCATGAGTGATTAAATAAATGAAAGACCTTGCACAGGCAGAGCAAGCGTAGAATATCAAACCAGAATAGAAGCAGAGAAGGAAAACAATAATTAATAACAATGCAATCTGCTTATTTTTAAAATACTGTTTCTCGGGGCTGGGGCAGTGGCTCACTGGTTATGGCATTTGTCCAGCATGCATAAGTATGTGAGTTCAAACCCCAGCACCACATACACAATGAAGTCTCAGAGCAACAAAAGCCATGTGAAAAAACTAAATAAAACTAATTCTCTCACTCTCTCTCTCATTGTCCCTCTCTCTTGAAAAAAAAATATGTATATATAAATATATGTATAAATATATATACACACATATATAGTGTTATTCCTAAATACTTCTCTCCTATTTATTTCATATGTTCACTTTAGACTTTTATCTGTTCATTTATTCTAACTAATCAACCCTGGTTTAGGACCTATTATTACCTCTTCCCTGGTGCATATTTTCAGACTTTTTGGTTCTAGTCCCATTCCTTACAATCTATCTTAGATAGATAGGTTTTCTAGTTAATTTTCTTGTACCTTGCTATTAAGAAACTTGAAGTTTTCTCTTTTTATGATTCTCCAGGAAAAAGAATTTTGAAATTCCTGGAAAAGGATGCTAATTTCTTGTAACTTTTACTTTAGAAAAATTTTCTTAATTCTCTTCTACTATAATTCAATTCCTTGTTTATTTGATTGACTTTCACTGGATCCAACAACAACTGCTTATCATCCCTCAGTCAGTCTTTCTTTACATAACTAAAAATAATTAGCAATTGACTCTATAAATATTCATTGAGGTGTTGTTTATAAGCACTGTCCCTATCAACTTTCTCATCTCATCTCCTAAATAAACAACTTTATTTAATCAATTTTCTCTAATATATCTTTATGTGCTTTACTTACCAAGTTCTCAAAATTTTTTTTATTTGTGAAACCTAACTCCCTAAGCAGTATTTGCCTTCAGTTTAAGTTTGGTCTCACTTGTTGTATTGTCACAGATCATCACATTTTATTTTATGTGAAAAATTACATCTTTCATTACTTATATTCAGACTTTTTACCTTTTTAAGTGTCAATATTGTAGCTGGCATAGCTAAAAAAAATTTAGTTTATTAGATGGCTGATAAGAAGTCCCAGTTCCAATTCCCCAACAGAGACATTACTTAACAGGAATATATGAACCATAATATTTTTCTGAGAACTCCAGAAAACAGGTAAGAAGGGGCTAGAGCGGTGGCTCAGCAGTTACAGCGCTTGCCTGGCATGTGCAAGTAGACGGGTTCAGACCCCAGCACCACGTACAATGAAGTGTCTGAGCAATGAAAGCCACATGAAAAACTAAAGTTGATTCTCTCTCTCTCTCTCTCTCCCCCCCCTCTCTCACTGTCCCTCTTTCTTTAAAAAGAAAGAAAGAGAGAAAGAAAACAGGTAAGAAGTTACATTACCCCAAGTAAGCAGAAGTTGAGAACAGCCATGCTGAAATGAATAAGAAAAACTTATTCACTTTACCTGTTATCAGCCCTCCCCTAAACCATCACAGCTCAGCATGATCAAGAGAGAACACCTGACTCATGGCTGCTTCTTGCAGAAGAGTGAAACATGCCCCAAATTTCACTGTTTCATTGTGCTGCCCAAAAGACTACTTTTGCCTCATTGGATTGATACAGCAAGCATAATTTGAATGTGTGGGGACTTTTGAAACAAGGAAGAAAGGGAGCCGCTTGCTTTGGCACCAGAATCTACAGACCACACACAGATGCCAGAACCTCTCAGTACAATCAGGAGGAGTTACCCAACTCTTACTTTCTTCCACAGGAAAGAGGGAGAATGAAACATATATTTGGTATTCCAGCTCTTTGGAGGTCTGCTCTAAGGGCTGGTTTCTATCTTGCCTAACTATGATACTGCCAGGGAGCTGGCAGACTTTGGGCCACTGAAGATAAAAGAAAACAGGGGCAGCTTGCTGCAACATCAGGGAACCTATAATACTGTAGACAAACACCAGAGAGAACAGTAAATTAGAAGCTCTTGAAAACAAAGCCTATAAACCTTGCTGATTAGAGTCACATGCACAAGCCCAGAGAAATCAAATCCCCCCAAAAGATGAAATTTGGACCCCAGGCAGAATCTCTAGCCTGAGGGACAAATTGGTAAGGGCCTTCTATACAACGTGAAATTAGGAGATGGTGGCTGCTTTCTCAAATGCATAAAACTCAGAAGAAAACAAAATAATCACAAATACACCAAGCAATAGGGAAACGTGGCTCAAGCAAAGGAACAAAACATACCTCCAAAACCAACCCATAAAAAAAAAAGAAAAAGAAAAAGAAACTGATTCATCTATCAAAGAATCCAAAGTAATTACCTGTTAAAAAATCAGTGATCTATGGGACTGAAGCGGTGGCTCAGCAGTTACAGTGCTTGCCCAGCATGCATGAGTACATGAGTTCAAACCCCAGCACCACGTACACAATGAAGTCTCAGAGCAACAAAGGCCACATGAAAAACTAAATAAAAAGTTGTTTCTTTATTTCTCTCTCTCTCTCTCTCTCTGTACCTCTTTCTTTAAAAAGAAAAAAAATAATCTAAAAGAGCGTAGACAACTAAATGAAATCAGGAAAACATTGCATGAGCAGAATCAGAATATTAACAATGTGGTTAAAACTATTTAAAAAGTAATCAAATAGAAGTTCTAGAGCTGAATAACATAACTAGAGGAGTTCAATAGTGGGTTTGATCAAGCAGAAGAAGTATCATAAACTTGAAGACAGGTCATTTGAAATCATGAAGCAAAGGAGCAGAAAGAAAAGAAAGCCAAAGGAACTTACGAGAAGCCATCATCCCGATCAAACATTATCAAAGTAGAAGAAAGAGAAAAGGACACAAAACTTACTTAAATAAGTAATTACCAAAAACATCCCAGATATGAGGGGGAGTATACATGACACTCAAACAACCATGACTAGGCTGAATACAAAGAGCCCCACACAAGCCATGTTATAATCACACTATCAAAGTCTAGGACAGCCAGGTGCGATGGTGCATACATGTAATCCTAGTGACTTGGGAAGCTGAAACAGGAGGACTGCAAGTTCAAGACCAGTTGCTTAGCAAGGCCTAGAGCAACTTAGACTATCTCAAAATAAAAAACAGGGCCGGAGATGTGGCTCAGTGGTTAGTTAAGCACACCTGGGTTCAATCCCTGGTACCAAAAAAAAAAAAAAAAAAAAAAAAAAAAAAAAAAAAAAAAAAAAAAAAAAAAAAAAAAAAAAAAAGAATAAGAAGAAGAAAACAAAACAAAGGTTCAAGGACAAAGAAAAAAACTCAAAAGGAGCAAAAGAAAAATGATTTATCACATATAAGAGAGTTTCCATAAGAATATTATTGGCCATCCCACAGACATTTACAAGCCAGAAGTCAGATGTGTGATATTTTTAAAGTTGACAAAAAATTCATCCAAGAATATTATATCCACTAAAACTATCTTTCAAAAATGAAGCAAAGGGGCTGGAGCCGTGGCTCAGTGGTACAGCACCTGCCCAGCATGCTCAAGTACATAAGTTCAAACCCCAGCACCACATATACAATAAAGTGTCTGAGCAACAAAAGCCACATGAAAAACTAAATAAAATTGATTCCCTCTCTCTCTCCCTCTCTTCTAAAAAAATGAAGTAGAAATAGAAACTTTTTCACAAAAGCAAAAGACGAGAGAGTTCATCACCACTGTCTTACAACAAATGCTGTAAGAGGTTCTTTAAGTCAAAATGGAAGGATGGTAGATACCAACGTGAAAGCATATTGGAAATATAAAGCTCACTAGTACAGGTAAATATACAGGCTTAAACAGAATACTGTAATAAAATAATGGTGGTACATATAGCTTTTTTAGTTATGGTATAGAATTTAAAAAATAAAAATATAACTAAAAAATATGTTAATGAATTAAGATGTCCTTTGGCTGGGTGAGACATCCTTTACATATCAAAAAGCATAAAGTAGGGTACCAGATGTAAAAAGAAATTGTTTTATACAACTGATAGATTGTTATAACTCTAAAATGTTTTATGTAAGACTCATGTTAACCACAAAGAAAATACGTATAGAAAAAGACAGAAAAGAAAATAAGAAGGGAGTCATAGTATACCAGTAACACAAGGGAAGATAGCAAAACAAGAAAAAAGAGGCAAAACCATCACAGATAGACAGCAAACAGTTAACAAAATGGCAACAGTAAGTCCTTCCCTGTCAATAGTTACTATAATTGTATATGATTTAAACTCTGAATCAAAAGACATAAACTGACTGGATAAAGGGGAGGAAAGATGAAAAGTAGAAACAAGTTGCAATTATATGTTATCTGTAAGATATTTGCCTTAGCTGTGAAGACACATATAGATGGAAAGAGTGGAAAAAGGCATTCCATGCAAGTATGATCAAAAGAGAGTAGGAGTACCCATAGTCTTTTATGTCAAAAATTGTCATGAGACAAAGAATGATATATCGATTAAATGATTGATCTATTAGGAAGATACAATTATCAATATAAGTAACATCACAAAAAGCAAACATCAAACTTAAGGGAAAAATAAACAGATTTTAAATAATAAAAAATAAACAATTAAAATAATTCTGAATTATATTAAATAATTTAATTAATTCAGAGCTAAACAGAAAGAAAATTATTAAAATGATAAAAAAACAGAATTTAAGGGAAAAATGAACAGTTAACACATTAATAGGAAATTTTTTTTCCTAGTACAGGGATTGAACCCAGGGTGCGCTACCACTAAGCTCCATCCCCAGCTCTTTTTTTTTTTTCTTCTGAGACAGGGTTTACTAAATTTCCAAGACTGGCCTCAGACTTTTGATCCCCCTTCCTCAGCCTCCCAAGCCAATGGAATTATAGGTATACCTCACCAGAGCTGGCTAATAGTAGGAAATCTTAATACTCCATTTTCAATAATGGATAGAACATTGAGATCAACAGGAAACAAAGGACTTGAACAACACTATAGACCAAATTGAGCCTAACATACATATACAGACCACTCCACCTAGCAACAGAGCACACTACTTATCAAGCACACGTACACCATTGTCCAGGATAGATCATGTGGTAGGCTAAAAAGCAAACGCTAACAAAGTCAGGAACAGTGAATTATACCAATTATCCTTTTCATCCACGATGGAATACAATCAATAGCAGTAGAAAAACTGTAATATACAAAAATACATGTAAATCAGACAACATACTTTTGTTTTTTTAATAAAGAGAGAGGGAAAGTAAGAGAGAGAGAATCAATTGTATTTATTTAGTTTTTCATGTGGCTTTCATTGCTCTGGCACCTAGTTGTGTATGTGGTGCTGGGGTTTGAACCTGCGTACTCGCGCATGCCAAGCAAGTGCTGTACTGTGGAGCCACCACTCCAGCACCCAGACAACACACTTTTGAACAACCAGTGGGTCAAAGAAAAATCACAAGGGAAATTAGAAAATATCTTGAGACAAAAACTAAAATGCAACATGCTAAAGTTTATGGGTTGCAGCAAATACTAGTACTAAGAGGAAAGTTTATTAGGGTGAAAAATTTAAGGAAGAAAAATCTCAAAACCACATAGCTTTTTACCTCAAAGAACTAGAAAAAGAACAAACAAGCCAGGTGTGCTGTTGCATATGTGAAATCCCAGCTACTCTGAAGCTGAAGAATCGCTTGATTCCATGAGTTAAAAGTCAGCCAGAGCAGCATAGTCAAGATCCCATATCAAAAAAGGGGACAGTGATGTATTGTACCGCAGTGGTAAAGAACTTGGCTAGCGTAATTGAGGCACTGGGTTTGTGTACCACATACACATACAAATAGAACAAACTAAACCTAAAGTTAGCTGAAGAAAGGAAATAGTGAAAGAGTAGAACAGAAATAAACAGTAAAGAAAATAAAAAATAATAGATAAAAATCATTGAAACTAGATTGGATATTTGAAAATATCAAAAAAAAATGATAGACCCTTAGCTAGACTAAGAAAAAACAAGACTCAACTAAAATAAAAAATGAAGAATATACATTATAAACCAATGCCTCAGAAAGAAAAAGTATAAGAGACTTCAATGAATAATTATATGACAACAAATTTAATAACCTTGGAGAAATGGATAAATTCCTACAACCTGCCAAGGCTGAATTATGAAGAAATGGAAATTTAAAACATAACTACTAAAGTTTTTTAATCAATAGTCAAAAACCTTCCAAAAAAGAAAAACCCATAATCAGATGGCTTTAGTAGAGGAGTCTACCAAAAATTTAAATAGAATTAACACCATCTTTTAGTCAGCACTTTCATTGCTGTGACCAAGAACCTGACAAGTGCAGTTTTGGGAGGAAAAGTTTACTCGGGGGGCTCAAGTTTTGGAGGTCTTAGTCTATACAAGGCTGGCTCCATTCCTTGGGGCTCTAAGTGAGGCTGAACATCGTGGTGGAAGAGTGTGGTAGAGGAAAGCAGATCAAGGCATGGCTCCAGGAAACAGAGACTCTACACCAGATAGGAAATGTATACCGGAAAGGCACACCCGTAATGATCCATCTCCAGCCACACCCTACCTGCCTTCCTTTGCCAGTTAATCTCTATCAGGGGATTAACTCACTGATTGCGTTAAGGTTCTTGTAACCCAATCATTTTACCTCTGAGACTTCCTGCATTGTCTTACATGAGCTTTTGGGGCACACCTTTCATCCAAACCATAACATACCTTAAAGTCTTTCAGAAGAAAAACAATAGAGGCAGAAGCATTGCAAAACTTGCTTTATCAGGCCAACATTACCTTAATGCTGAAGCTGGACAAAAATATTACAAGAAAGACAACTGATTTTGAATACTGATGCAAAAATCCTCAGCAAAATACTAACAACCCAAATTGAAACAACATATTAGACGAATTATGTACTGTGGCCATGTGATATTTGTCCCTGGGATACAAGGATGATTCAGTGTATGAAAATCAGTAAATATAATATAAATTAAGAGAACAAAAGATAAATCACACATCCATTAGGAGGCTATTGGTTTTTTTTTTTTTAAGTGAGGGAAAGCATGAGAGAGAATCAATTTTATTTGTTTTTCCATCTGACCTTTGTTTCTCTGACACTTAGTTGTACATATGGTGCTGGGGTTTGAACCCAGGTCCTTGAGCATGCCAAGCAAACACTCCAACTGCTGAGCTACTGATCCAGCCCCAGGAGGCTACATTTTTTGCTGTGTCTTGGGGGGCAGGGAGGCATTTGGAATTTAACCCAGTGGCACTCAGCAACTGAGCTACATCCCCAGCCCTTTTTATTTTTTTATTTTGAGGAAAGGTCTCCCTAGGTTGTCCACCCTGGACTCAAACTTGGAATCCTCCTGACTCAGCCTCCCTTATGAGTTGCTAGGATTATAAACATGCACCGCTGTGACCAGCTAACTAATGTATTTTTTATTGGCGCATTATGATTATACGTAATAGTGAGGTTCATTTTGACATTCATAAATACATATAACAATTTGGTCAGTTTCATTCCCCAATATTTTCCTTTTCCCTTTCTCACTTCCCCTTCTCTCCTTTCTTCTACTTATTTTTTTTTAAGGAGGCTGTTATTTAAAAAAAAGAAAATAACAAGTATTGGCAAGAATGGGGAGAAATTGGAACCCTTTTGTGCTTTTGATAGGATTGCAAATCTGTATACCTCCAATAGAAAAAAGTAGAAAGTTTCCTCAAAATAATGAAATTAGAAATACTGTATGTCCAGGAGTCCTACTTCTGGAAATATATCCAAAATATTTAAAAAACTGAATCTTAGAGATATTTGCACACCCTTGTTCATTGCAGCTTTATTCACAATATCCAAACTGTAGAAGCAACCTAAATTTCCATCAACAGTTGAATAGATACACAAAACAAGGTGTACATATACAGTGGAGTATTATTCAGCTTTAATGGAAGAAAATCCTGTCTCATGCTAACTTGGTAACTTCTACCCAGCTGATAGGACCAAAAGAATTTTTTTTTCCTCTACTCTTCGATTCTCCATTCTCACCTTCAAGCATAAGGCACAGATAGGGAATGGGACATGATCCTATCCATAAATGCAGCCACTTACAGCATATAGCAGGGTGAAGAGTGGAGAAGGATATAAATGAACAATTGCAGAAAACTCGGCACGGCTGCTTTATTCAAATTGTGCACCACCCCTAAATTTAAGTCTATGTATCTCAGATTAAGGCTATGGCTTAAAAATAATATTAATTGGAAATAGTATTTATGGAACTCTACCATGCTGTAGGCATTGAGACGGTTGAAGAAGACGAGGTGGGGAGTGAGAAGAAGAGCAACCAAAGAAGTTACCAGATCTTGACCTACAGTTAGTCATATAGATGGACTTTCTAAATGCAGTGCTAATGGATTTGGTCCTTATTGTAAAGTATTTAAATATGGAAATGCAAGATCAAACCTGAACTTTTAAAAGAGTATTACTGCTGTATGCAACACTGAATCTTGGCAAGATCAGAAAAAGGAATCTCAAGAAAGCATGAATTAAAACAGGAACAATAAAAATAGAAAAAAATAGAGCAGGATTTATGAAACATTAAGAAATAAGAACTGACAGAACTGAGAACTGTATATGGAAGGGAGAATCAAGAATGATTCATCATTTCTAACCTGGGCAGTGTATGAATTACAGTACCTTTTTCTAAGACCTATATATTATGTTAATAGTCTTCAAAGATAAGAATGTTTGCTAGTTGGGCAAGAAGAACAAGGGCAGTTGAAGCATGTAAAAAACATGCTTTGTACTAGAAATTATTGTTTGCTATAATTTGAATTAAAGTATGTATAAAAGTAGAGAGAGATGAAGGTAAAAAGAAAGGTCAGGACATGAAAGGTCTAACATATCACTCTAGGCAGTCTAAACTTTATCTCTACATATCCTTACATTTAATGGGAAGCTTTTGATTGTTAAAAATACAAAGCCAAGTGTGGTGGCACATGCCTTAAATCCAAGTGCCTTGGGAAGCTGAGTCAGAATTACAAGTTCCAGACAAGGCCTGCCTCAGCAACTTAGACCCTGCCTCAAATCAAACACACACATTCACACACTCTCACACAAACCAGATATTGTTGAGAAATTTCCTTAATGTTCCCAAAATTTAGAAATTGACATTGGACAGACTAAGAAAAAAATTCTTTAAGATTAAAAAGTATTCAATTGAGTTGGGGATTTAGCTCAGTGGCAGAGCGTTTGCCTAGCATGCGCAAGGCCCCGAGTTTGGTCCTCAGCCCTGAAAAAAAGAAAAAAAAAAGTATTCAATTTTTAAGTAATTCAATGTCATTGTTGAATATGATTCATATATAAAAGTAGAAAGTTAACTTTTGTAAAATCAGATGTAAATGACCAAAAAGGAGTCAGACCAAAAGCGGCTGAGCAAAGCTTTATTAGAAATGGCTCTTGGGCGAGGTTCACCGAGCTGCCAGAGTGCAGTCCGAGGAAGTCGCACACAGCCTTGACTGAGTGGCACTTTCATAGTCCAGGATAGGCTGGGGAATGCTTGAGGGTACAGTGTCCTTCTGAGGTTGGCCAGAGACCCTGCTGAGACTCATGTCCTCTGGGATTGGCTGGAGATTCTGCTGATTGACAGGTGGGTGTGAGGCGCCATTGGGGTTAATCTGCCAATGTCTGATTGGTTGTGGTTTGGCACATGAGGGCTGCCCGATGCCCTGCCTCTCATCCATCCACCTGAAACCGACCTAATATCCTGACCTTTTTTGTGATATAGGGTGCTGATTTCTATCTGGCTACTTCCTGCTGTTTATGGGGCATTGTGGAGAAAGAGAGGTTCGGGTGCTGGTTCGGTAGGGAGGTGGCTGTAATGGTGCAAGAGCATTTGGTTGTATGTTACTCTGGTGACCTTGCTCATGTGGCTTCAAGCGAACCTGAAGAGACAGGGAGCAATCATTAAAAGGAGTCCTATCACTAATATGGGAGTAAGGATGGGTGTCAACCAGGTGGCAAGACTGGAGTTTAGCCATCCTGGTCAAAGGTTATCTGATTGTTGCTGCTTAAGCCTTTCATTCAGGCATCTAAGACTTCCAATGTTCTTCTCGACCAGCCCAGTTTCTTTGATGTAGTAGCAGCATTCCTCTCTTAGGAACAGACATGTTCCCCCTTTGTCTGCTGTCAGAAGATCTAATGCTTGGCAGTTCTGCAAGGAAACTTGCCCAATGGATGTTATTTGTCTTTGTAGGGAGGCCAGGGAGGCAGCACAGGCAACTCTTATAGTTGCTATTCTAGTTTCTGGGTGGCAGTGACTTCATAACCTAGTCCTCCTGCCCCATCTCAGAGGCAGCAAGTGAGGAGGTTAGGGAGAGTCCAGAAACCACTGGTAGGAAAATGGCCCACTTCTCCCTAGGGAGGGGATTCTGAGCAAGCCAGACTAATTCAGTTTCACTATATACTGTCAGCTGAGGAACTAAAGCAGAGGACACCCAGAAAGAAAAGGGCATATTGGAACTTAAGTTTTTGTCAGGGTGCTATTATATCAAAAAAAAAAAAGGGGGGGGAAGAAAGAAAGAAAGAGAAAAGAATCCTGGAGGAGCAAACACTGAAGAGACCGGTATGGTTCAGTTTCTCGGTATCAAGGTAGAGGAAGTGTAACAGTAAGAAAAGTTCTTTGGAGAGTCTTGAAAAAGGGGAACCCCCTCCAAGGGTGGAGATCCCTTTCAATGTTGAGGAAATGTTAAGGGGGGGCACTAATAGGAATGGTGGATAAGGGGGTCCAGTCCAAACCTGCACAGAGAAAGCAGTCCTGAGATGTTGTTGACCCTGGACAAATTGAGAACTTGAAGACCTTGACGTATCAGGGTAACCCATGAGAAAGGATTGACATTAGGATGAGTATCTGCATTGAGCTGGCATTGGATCTCCTTTTCCTGCTCTTGGATGGCCACATGAACTTGAGGGACCACCTGATTATAAAGTTTCCAGATTCTAAATGAAGCTTCAGGTCTCTGTTGACACCTGAGGCCCGTTTAGGGGCCCAGGGGTCTTTGATTCTGATTCTTATTAAATCCCTTTCACTGTTTGGGCCCCTCTCATTGCCAGTGAAATGTCTTTTACATCTGTTGTGGGGGCATCCTCCATAGATGGTGGGTTCCCTTTTGCAAAATGCTTCAGTTTGGTCATACAGAAAGCAAAGCATGAGGAAGGGATTAGTAGTGAAAGCTACAGCGTTAAATTTTTCGAGGTTGAGGATAATTTCCCGGTCACCTACTATAGGGGAACAGTCCACTTATGCTATGACCTGAGAGTGGGAGATCCCATCTTGCTTTCATGTCTCCTGGACATAGAAACACCACCTGTAAACTGGGATAGGGGCCTGAGAGAGTTAATGAGTAACAGGAGAAATAAGGGGGTTGGCAAGAGATCTTGGACCAAGCGGTAGGCCCCTGAGGGTTTTCATACCAGCAATATGGGGGTGTTACAGAGGGAATCAGTAGGGATGAGGAGTCCCTGAGTAAACAACTATGATGGGTTGGGAGTGCCCTATGGGAGATAGGAAACTGGGGACATGAAGGAAATTTAGTTTGAGGTTTCAGTTGGATAAGGACTGTCTTGTGGTGGGAGGCTATAACCGGCTTGGAGGTGTCTCAGACTTGAGGGTCAACAAGGTCTGGGAGCAGCAGTGGAGTAGGTGGTGTGAGAGTGCTAGAGAGTGTATGAATGAGAGATAGGAGAAGATGAGTAGTAGTATCCCTGGGGAGGAGTTGTAGGGTGGCCCCTAGGAATTGGAGAACATCTCTGCCTAGGAGGGGAACTGAACAGGAGGGGATGACCCGGAAAGAGTGTGTAAAAGGATGTTCCTCCAGGGTACAGGCTAGCTTAGCTGTTCTGTTTGGGAAGGAGGGTTTCTCATCAATTCCCACAACTGAAATCTGGTAAGGAAACAAAGGCCCAGAGTGGCCAGTCAAGACAGAATAGGTAGCCCCCCTGTCCACAAGGAAAGTTATGGACTTACCCAATACCTGGAGCATTACCCTGGGCTTGGCAAGGGTGATGGAGGTCTTCAAGTCCAGGCTCCTTCAGTCCTCTGTGAATCCCAACAGCTCAAGGGAAGGGACCAACTGATTAGTCACACCCCTGCATGGAGGTGCTGGGACAGGGTTGGCCATAGGGCAGTTGCTCTTCCAGTGCCCTGCTTGTTTGCAGGTGGAACATGGCTTGGAGGAGGGCTGCAGGTTTGGGCACTCATTGGTCCAGTGACCTTCTCATCCACACTTGAAGCAAGCCCTTGGCATAAAGGAGTATTGTTTCCCTCTTGAAGCTTTCACTGGAGATGCAGGCCGCAGGGATACTACCAGGTCTTGGGTTTGGAGTGTTACCTTTTTCTGTAAGCGAAACTGCCTGGCCAGTTCAGCTAATTCCTCTTGGGCATTATAGACTTCGAAGGCCATTTTTACCAGATTTCTGATAGGGGTGTGAGGGCCCTCCTCAGCTCATTTGAGCTTTTTTCTGATATCAGGGTCTGATTGAGAAAGAAAATGGGCTACTAACACTGTAGACCTGGAGGGAGATTCAGGGTCCAGTTTAGTATATTTGGTGAGGACCTCTGTAAGACATTTAAGAAATAGGGCTGGATTCTCATCTGGTTCCTGGGTAATTTCCCTTAATTTATCAAAATTAACCTCTTTATTGGAGACTTCCTGCATGCCAGCTATGAGATTTTGGACCAGGCAGCCCTGTTGGCCTTCCTGGTAGACCCAATTGGGCTTGTTTGAGGAACTGCCACTGTACCCATGGGTAGTGTTATGTCCGTTAGGTGAACTTGGTCAGCATGATCTTGTGCCGCCTGCTGGATGTGGGTTCATTCGTCTTGGGTATGGGTGGAAGAAAGAATGATATCAACATCGTTCTGGGTGAAGTCATAAGCCTGAGAAAGGTATCTAAATTCCTTAATGTAAGTAGAGGAGTCAGCAGAGAAAGACCCTAGGTACTTTTCAATCTGGGAAAGATTCTGGAGTGAGAATGGGATGTGGACTCGCACAATGCCCTCTGTGCCAGCCACTTCCTGGAGAGGACAAAGGATTTCTAGGTTGGGTGTTAAGAGGACCTGATAGGATCAAGTGTGGGTGCTGACAGGAGAGGAGAGTTGAGTTGGCGGAGGGACCTTCTGGGGGAGGAGAAGGAGGAGACAGAGAAGGTTTTGAGGAGGAGGAGCTGTAGCTGTAAGAGAAAGAGGCGAAGGAGCTGTAGCTATGGGAGGAGAGGAGGAAGAGGGGGAGGAGGAGGACTGGCCTGAGTGAGGAGGGGGAGAATGGGAGAGCGGAGCTGAGAGTCATTCCAATGGATCTAAAAACGAAGAAGAAGATGCAGGAGAACAATGGGGGAGAGGTTTGGGACCGTCCGTGATGAGGAAACTTGGGCCATAGAGCAGGTAGAGCAAAGGGAAGGATGAGAGCACAGATCCCAAAAGACCTGAATATAAGGCACTTCTGACCATTTCCCTGTCGGCAACAGTAATTGTCCAAGTCAGTGAGGATTTGAAAGTCAAAAGTTCCTTCTGGAGGCCATTTTGAGCCATTGTCTAAAACGTACTGAGGCCAGGCCACAGTTGAATAAAAGACCAGCCATTTATGGTGTAAGTTTTGGGTGAATCCTACTTTAGCAAAATTAAAGTATAGATAGCCCAAAGGAATTTTGAGGGTCTAAGGAGGACTCCGTGTTTCCCATGACCTTTCAGTATTACCTGTAGTGCGAACAGGAACAGAAAGAGGTGTCCCAAATTCTGATCGTGCTCACCCAAAAAATGGAGGGTGGAGGCTAGCCGGGTGCTGGGACATCTTCTCAGCCTACGGGGCCCAAATGGAATGGGTGGGGGTCTGGCATGTTCAAACGGCTTATGGGCAGATACCCATAATGGAAGATGGAACTAAAAGGTCAAGGGAAACACAAGGAACTTACCCCATTTCTGTAGATCCAGATGAGGAGAAAGGATGGTGCAGGAGGTCCCTGGTCCATCTGAGGGAGAGGGCTGATCTCCCCCCTGTGAGGAAGATCAAAGGACCCTCCCAGGTTTCAGTACCAAATATAAGATCAGGTGCAGATGACCAAAAAGGAGTCAGACCAAAAGTGGCTGAGCAAAGCTTTACTGGGAAGGGCTCTCCAGCAAGATTCACCTGTCCCCCAGAGTAAGGACATGGCCCCAACTGGACAGCGCTTTTATAGTCCAAGATAGGCAGGGGAAGGCTTGAGGGTACAATGTCCTCCTGGGGTTGACCAGAGACCCTGCTGAGACTTGTGTCCTCTGTTATTGCCTGGGGACTCCGCTGATTGATAAGTGGATGCAGGCGCCATTGGGGTTAATCTGCCAGTGTCTGGTTGTGGCTTGGCACACATGGGCTGCCTGATGCCCTGCCTCTCATCCATGTGCCTGAAACTGACCTAACAACTTTCAATGCTATTAAAGACTACTACATGGGGCTGGAGCGGTGGCTCAGCGGTTTCAGTGCTTGCCTGGCAAGCACGAGGACCCGGGTTCAAACCCCAGCACCACATACACAACTGAGTGTTGGAGCAACTAAGGCCATGCGAAAAAAAGCTAAATAAAGTTGTTTCTCTCTTTCTCTGTCTCTCTCACTGTCCCTCTCTCTTTAAAAAAAAAAAAAAAGGACTACTACTGCTAATACATATTATTACCTTTCAGTATATATATTTAGTTTTTTCTTTACATTTATAATCATACTATGGTTTATACTTTTTTAACAATAGCACCTATGTCAGTGGAATTAGTTATAAAATCAACCCTACTTTTTAGGCCTACAGAAAGACCTGGATTACATACAAGTGCCTAATAAATACAGAATAAATAACTACATAGTTTATATATGTATAGAGTACTTTAAAAACTAAATATCTGTTGGCAGAGACTCTACCTCATTTTCTATAATTATCCATTCTAAGATTTCCTTTACTAACTATATAAATTAACATCTACTTGTACCTAAAGATTAAAGATCATATTTAACATTATTTACATCTTTTTCTTAGAACATTGCAGTTATACATAATAGCTGGGTTCATTTTTTACAAAATCATACATGCATGGAATTTGGTTTCCATTCCCATATCCTCCTTTTCCCTCCTCTCTTCCCTACCCTTACTATCCTTCCTCTGCTCTACTCATCTTCCTTTCACTCATTTATTAGTTTTTTATTGTTACTTTCTACATACACATAAAGATGAAATTCCCTGTGGTATATTTATGTGTGCACATAATGTGATCTTGTTAATTCATGCCACATTTCCTTTCCTTTCTAATGCTTCCCTTCTCCTTCTCAATCACCTTCTATAACACTGATCTACCCTATATCTTTATGTTATCTGATCCCCCATTTCACCTCCCACCTTCTTTACCTTATTTTTCTCTAACTTACACATGTAAGAGAAAATATTAGACCCTTGATTTTCTGAATCTGGCTTATTTCATTTAGCATAATGGTCTCCATTTCTGTCCTTTTAGTGGCAAATGTCATAATTTCATTCTTCTTTATGGCTGAGTTAAACTCTATTGTATATATATTTTCCTAATCTACTGATCTATTAACAGGTATCCAGGCTGAGTCCATAATTTGGCTTTTGTGAATGGTGCTGCTATAAACATTGAAGTGGCTATATCTCTAATATGCTGATTTTCATTCTTTTGGGTAAATACCAAGGAATGGGAGAGCTGAGTCATATGGTGGCTCTATTCCTAGTTTTTGAAGAATCTCCCTACTGCTTTCCAGAATGATGTGTTAATTTGCAGTCTCACCAATAATATACAAGTGTACCTTTTTCCCAGTCCTCATCACCATTTATTTTTATTGTTATTGATAATTGCCATTTTGACTAGAGTGAGATTTTAGTATAGTTTTGATATGCATTTCCCTGATTGCTAGAGATGTTAAACATTTTTTCACATATTGGCCATTTGTGTTTCTTCTTTTGAGAAATGTCTGTTTAGTTCTTTTGTACATTTATTGATTGGCATATTTCGGTTTTGTTGTTGTTTTTCTTTTTGGTGTTGTTTTTTGAGTTTGTATGTATTCTGGATATTAATTCCCTGTCAGAAGAGCAGCTGGCAAAAATTTTCTCCCATTATGTAGATTCCCTCTTTGTACTCTTAATGATTCCCTTTGCTGTGCAGAATATTTTTAATTTGATGGCATTCCACTTGTTGATTCTTTGGTTTTATTTCTTGAGATTTAGAGGTCTTGTTAAGGAAGTCCATGCCTGCACCAGTATGATGGAGTATGACCCTATGTTTTCTTCTAGCAGTTGCAAGATTCCTAGCCTAATTCCTAAGTCTTGTTTACATGCTGCTTACAGTGTTATAATTTAATCTTTAAATTAAGCAAAGCTAATTTTCCATTTCCCTCATTACATGATCTTAGCAAAAATTATCATCATCTTATCCTCTTTTTTCTTCTCCCTACTAAGTTGACTTTTTAACAAAAAGATAAGGAATAGTGAGGAAAAACCTAGTTTTTAGTCTATTGTTAACAAACATCTGCAATTGTTTTTTTTAATGAGCAATTCTGGTATAGAGAACACTAAAGTTATTAACAAGAACAAGGTTTGAAGTTATATGTAGTGTTCTTTATCTCTACAGTCTACTTCTATGTCTGTCTGTATAACCTGTGCATTACTAAGTACTCAGCATCTTTAGGTATTGATGTTAAAATACTTTTTCTTCCTTAAGGACTGAGAATCTTGTATTGTGTGCATCCAGGAATATGTGACAACAGACCCCATCATTATGTACAACTATAATGCACTAATAACAAATTTTTTAAAAGAACTAGTTTAAAAAGCAGATATGTTTTGGGACTGGAGCAATGACTAAGTGGTAGAACACTTGCCTCCCATGTGTGAGAACCCAGGTTTGAACCCCAGACCACATATACAACTAAATGTTGGAAAAACATAAAACGAGACGAAAAACTAAAATAAGATAAAACATAAAAAATAGATGTGGGTAAATAACTATAATTACTATGAGATAATGTGGTCAATACAATCTTAAGATAGAGTTAATAGTGCATACATTGCTTTATAAAAGAGACAGTTTCCAAGAAATTTTATTTTATTTTGGGGGGAGGTTTTAATAATTTGAAACTAAAAAAATGTTGCAAGACAAAGAATACCTGTATAACTTTCAACCAGACTCCCTCTAATATCAACATTTTATCTCATTTGCTTTATCATTCCACTCTCATTTGCTTTATCATTCCACTCCATGTATTGACATACTTACTTTCTTAAATTGCTTGTGAGTCAATTGTAGACACAGTACTTCCTTTACCCCTACCTGAATACGCATTTTCTTAAAAAAAAAAAAAAACAGGATGAATAGGAGAAATAAGACATTCTCTTATATAACCTCAGGACAATTATGAAAATTGAGAAACATTGCCACAATATTATTATGTAATATTATTCCCATTAAAATTTCCCAGTTTTTCTAATAACATTCTTTATAACAAAAGGGAAAAACATTCTTTTGTTCTGATCTGGAATCCAACCCAGAATCATACATTACATTTAACTATCAAGTCTCTTTAGGCTCCTTTAATCTAGAACAATTTCTCAAGTTTTTGTTTGTCTTTAATGACCTTCATAGTTTTTACAGTATAGGTCAGTTGTACAGTTGCTACAATGTCCCTCTCATTTAGGTTTTCCTGATGCTTCCTAATGATTCAATTCATTATACATCTTCTCAGGAATACTTTGGATGCAATATTGTATCCTTTTCAGTGCATCATATCAGGGGACCCATGATGTTAGTTCTATTAGTGGTTTTATTAACTTTGATCACTTGGCTAAGATGGTGTCTGTCAGGTTTCTCTCCTAAAAAATACTATTTTTTGCTTAATATTTTTTAAATATCTTGTGGGGATTTACTTTGAGACCATATAAATGCATTGTTTTTCTTGAAACTTTTGTCTTCTACTTTTAGCATTAATTAATGAGGTTTACCTAAACTAATTATTACTATCATGGTTGCCAAAGCAATTATTTTTTTTTATTTCAATATCTCTTCATTTATCTGTTGGCATTCTGTTGCAGGGTTTTTGTTGTTCTTGTTGTTTTGGTTTGGTTTTGGGGGGGGTTGTTTTGTTTTGTTTTGTTTTGCTACATGTTCATGAATTCTTATTTTCATTTTCTTAAATAGATTTAACATCTGTTACTACTCTACTCTACTTTGGTGACCAAAGGGAGCCTCTTCAGATTGCTCCAAGACCCTTTTGCCATATTCCCATCACTATTTGCATTCTTCCTTACTTTAAAAACAAAAATAAACAAACAACAACAACAACAAAAATGCTGTGAAGAAATAGTAGTAATTCCCCAAAGGAGCAAAGGAATAAAAGAAAAGTTATTCTAAGCAGAGAGAATACTATATGTGGTGGCAGAAAAATATGAAATAATACCATGTGTTCTGATATCTATGTTATCAAATTTCAAGGGATAAAGCAATGAATGATTTGACTAAAAAAAAATAAGAGTTTGATGTGCTATTCTAAAGAACTGAAATATTAATCTGTGAGTGATAGGAAACTATTTAGATTAGCTACAGAGCTCATATTGTGACCACAGTGCCATTTTACAATCTTAATGCACAGAAATCCCAAGTACTTTCTTTAGTATTTTTTATTTAGCCTTAGAAAATAAGTAATCTTCTTAGCCATGTTGTTTTGTCAGAAATTCAGACTCATTATCTTAAACAAGCACAGAAGAAAGCTTGTAAAACTATTCAGTTGAAGACAATATGAGAAATTATTTTCAGATATACAAAGTGCCCTATAGTCCTGAGTCTAAGAACTCTGTCATTGCCAGTGTTTTCCTAAAACTTTGAAAACCACTCTCTCTCTCTCTTTTTTTTAAAGAGAGAGGGATTGTGAGAGAGAGAAATAGTCAGTTTTATTCAACCTTTCATTTTCATGTGGCCCTCATTTCTCTAGCACTTCACTGTGTACGTGTTGTTGGGGTACAAATCCGCGTCCTTCTGCATGCCAGGCAAGCACAACAGTGCTGAGCCACCACTCTAGCCCAAAACCCACCTCTCTCAATTGGAGAGATTTTTAAGAAAGGTTAAATGCTTTGTACATCTGACCCACACATTCTTTGAATTACCAAGGGTCCTAAGTGTTGGACATGCTGGGAACCATTGTTGGACACTCTTGTGCAGCTAAGAAACCCCTGGTAGCTGAGTCAAGAGATTTTATTCGGACGAGGGGCGGCAGGATGGCTGCTCCCAGGACCAGAGAGAACGCCAACAGGTGGTCTGGAGTGGGGGGCATTTATCAGCTCTTGCGGCTCTGGAGAGAGAGCAGGGCTTGGGCAGTTGCCTACAGGCTAGGTGTAGTGAGGTAAGGCTTACTACCACCAGACATTGGCTACCTGCCGGCTCAGGCATGATGAGGTAGGATGTGTCTCTAAGATCTTTGTGAAAGATGAATTTACATCTAAATGTGGCCATCATTATTGACAGTTATCTAACATTCCACCCTTTTCTATTTTATAAAGGAGCAGGGTCCTTTATAAAGGAGAAAGTCCATCTTCTGAAGCTACTTTCTGCTGATCAGGGGCGATAACATTAGGATTGGGGTGTTTGGGGATGTTGATCTTCAGAGTGGCTTCCCAAAGGCTGATAACCAGACAGGAACATTTGATTAATCTTGAGGTTGGTGATGACTGAAATTTGTTTGGTCAAAAATTTTTGGAGAAGCTGAAAAATACAAGGCAAAATTAGAGCAAGGATAAAAAGAACAGCCAGGGGTCCCAGGAGGGAACGAGCCAGGTGGCTATTGGTCCCTGGAGCCCTCCTGAGGGAGTAGACTGTGGATATTTATTTTTCAGGTCTTCACTTAATTTATTAAGAGTTTGAACATTTTCCTCTACTAGGTCACATTCATTAATGTAATAGCAGCATTCTTCCCTGAGAAAGAGACAGACTCCACCCTTTTCAGCAGCAAGCAAATCCAAAGCCCATCTATTTTGGAGAGTTACTCTAGCAAGGGAGGTAATTTGTCATTGGAGTGAGGCCAAAGAGGAGGTTGTGGATCCCTTAATCAGTTGGAGGCGGTCCTGAAAATCCTGGGCAGGATGAGGCTACATCCTAATGCTTCATCTGATAACCCCAGAGAGCCAATAGAGGTTATTAAACTTACCCCTAATAAAGCAGGAAGAAAGATGGCTCTCTTTGTCCATGGGTGGGGAGCTAAAAGCCAAGAAAGTTTACCTTCCCCAAGTTGGGGAACTGCCACTGTTAGTATGCAGGGGCCTGGAGTGGAAAAACTAATATAAGTATATAGTGTCTCATTGTACCAAAAGAAAGTCCCCTGAGGGGCCTGGGTAATGGCTGGTCCCAGCTTGGTGCACCTGTCAATCTGAATGGGGAGGTTAATTATGGAGTTTGAGTCTCCATAGCACCAAATGGGATTAGACTTATTCAACCCTAAGGTCCACAGTGGAACATTTTTTAATGGGATTTGACAGGTTGCCATATGCAACCCATCTATGGGGGTTATAGGCACTGCTGCCAGGAGAGGCCTTTGTAGGGAGGCACAGAGAAAGCAGTGAGAGATGTTTGACCAAATGTGGGACGCATTTAAAAACTTAACAGTCAGTTGAATCAAGTTGATCCGGGTGGGCATTGTCTGTTTCGAATTTAGGATTATTATAGACTTGTGTTTGTGCCCCACTTATCACATAAGCACAATATACATATAAAGTGCCACAGGGCCTAGATGCTAGAGTTGATTAGAAAACATTTCTGGTCTCCCCGGAGACCCATCTTTGGTCCCATGGGGCGTCAGTTCTGATAAATTTTTTAGTTTCCTCTTGATAAAGTTTGTGGTGATTGCAGTGAGTTTATAGCATCCTCCGTAGAGGTCTTGGCTCGTTAAGCATTCTGAGGTAGTCTGATCAAAGGGAAAACAGGCTATTGGTGAATACGTGTTGGCAATGTAGGGTGTAACAGATTGGAGGGAAAGTTCAAAACTTATGGCTATTTGGCATCCCACAAGTGAGCATTGGATCCTGCCTTGTGAGTATAGCATTGGTTCTGGGAGGATAAATAAGTCTCTTGCACAGTAAACTCCCAGACGTAGGTGGGTGGGCCTGCTGAGATAAATATGACAAACAGAGTTAAGTTGATAAGGATGGAACAGCATGGGGAGAGAGTGTGTGCCATGAGCTCAAAGACACCACAAAATTTAAACAATAAGCACAGAAAGCAAAGTGTGATAGAGTTAGGCAAAGCTCTTTCTTAGTCCTTTGATGTTATAGTAGAGAGGCCGGGTTCAAAGAGGGAAATTACTATATAAAGTAGTCCTAGGCTTAGGAGGTGGCAGTGTATGCTCTGGAAATTTTAAGGCTGTTCCTGCTCGGTGGAAGGGTTAAAGATTGTAAAATAATAAGAGTAGGAGAGTAGTAAGAGTCAGGGGTACAGGTATGTTTCCTCAGGTATAAAGTCAGAAAGGTTCCCTGTAGGTAGAGGTCAGATATTGAGAGGGAATAAGAATTGGTGAAGATTGAGGGATCTCATTATAGAGAAGGTATAGATATAGGAGATTGTGTGTTTGTGGGACAGGGTTTCAGATTAGAGATGTGAAACAGAGAGTCGAGTTTGGCTGTCATTGGAGTGCTAGGACAACTCTAAAAGGACCTTTCAATTTTGGGGAGAGGACTGAAGGTGACACCCCTAGAGGAGATACTAAAACTAGATCTCCAGGCTGTATTCTTAGGTTGGTGGAGAGAGAAGTTGAAGTAGAGTTTTGTCTACATGAGACCTTAAGTAGGCTCAGAGTTAATGAAGCAAGGGAAGAGGAAAAGAAGGGAGTAAGGGTGTGTCTGATGGAGATAGCCTGGGAGGAAGAGGAGGGCATCCATACATGATTTCGAATGGGGAAATGTTTTGTGGCTTCTTTGGGAGGGCATGCATCCTGGGTAAGGCCAGGGGAAGGAGTTTTACCCAATCAAGATGTAACTCAAGAGAGAGCTTGGTGAGGATATTTTTGATAGTTCTATTTGTTCTTTCGACCTTTCCTGATGATTGTGGATGAAAAGGTATGTGGAAGTGCCAAGGGATTCCTAGAATAGTGGAGAGTGTTTGAGATACTTGGGAGGTATTCTAGGCCATTGTCATATTGAAATAAGGTGGGTACACCAAATCTGGAAATTATGTCCTGAAGTATGATAGAGGCGACAGTAGTTGCCCTTTTGTTTGTTGTGGGGAAAGCTTCAACCCAACCTGAAAAGGTGTCAACTAGAACTAAAAGATATTTGTAACAGCAGACAGATGGCATGTGGGTGAAGTCTATCTGCCAATCTGAGGCTGGAAGAGAACCCCGCATCTGATGGGTGGGGAAAAAGGGGTGATATGAAGTGTGTAGATTGGCATCAAGGCAAACATCACAAAGTAGTGCTAAATCGTGTGAGAACTTTGTATCTGAGGGGGTGAGAGTACAGTAAGACTTAAGGAAATGTAATAGGGAGGTAGAATTGGGATGAAAAAGTTTATGTATGTAGGTGAGGATTTCTGTATTCAGAAGAGAGTTTTTGTGGGGTGGGTAGTGAGTAAGGTAGCTGAGAGGAGGACAGAGGAAGAAGTGTAAGGAAATAAAGCTGCCTTTTTTTGCTTCCTCTTCAGCCTTGTTGTTGCCCTGAGTTATCAATGACTGATTAGTTTGATAGGCCTTACAGTGAACTATGCCGATAGCTTTGGACAGTTTCAGGGGCCTCTAATAGGTGAGAAAAAAAAGTGTGGAATTAACCATGGGTGAGCCTTTTGTTGTGAAGAATCCCCTTTCCCTCCAGATGGCACTGTGAGCAAGAATGGTGTGAAAGGCATACTTGGAGTCTGTATAGACTGTTAAAGTATCCCCTTCTGCCAAACTAAAGGCTTGTGTCAAAGCTATGAGTTCAGCTTGCTGGTTGGTGGTGCTGCGCGGGAGGGGGCTGGATTCTATAAGTTTGATGGGGGTGACTATGGCATAGCCTGTGTAAGGGGAGCCATTATGAATAAAGGAGCTTCCATCTGTGAACCATATGTGAGAGAGTTGGGTTAAGGGACCTTCTTGTACATGAGATGGATGAGGGAGGAGGTCCTCTAGAATTTCCAGGCAGGAGTGAAGGTCTTGTGGAGTTGTGCAACGTTTTGGGAGGAGTGAGGCTGGATTTAGAGAGGAACAAACTTGAAAGGAAAGGGAGGGATCTTCTAGGAGAGATACTTGGAGGGAGAGAATCCTGCAAGGGGGTAAAGTTTGTAGGCCTTTGTATGTTAGAAGTTCAGAGAGGTGGTGAGGAGATAAAATAGTGGTAGGGGAACCAAAGGTTAGTTTTTTTGCTTCCAGGGAAAGAACTGAGACAGCAGCCAAGAGACAAGGGGCCCATCCACGGACAGTAGGATCTAATATCTTTGATAGGTAGGCAATTGGGCCAAAAGAGGGTCCAAACTGATGTCTCAGCACTCCAAGTGCATAGCCTTGTGCCTCATGGATGTAAAGTAGAAAGGGTCAGGATAAGTCTGGAAGGTGAAGACCTGGAGCAGAAATGAGAGCTTGTTGTAGCTTCAAAAAGAGAGTTTTAATAGAAGGGGGAAGTGGCTCAAGTGGGGGGGCCTTTACAGGCTTTATATAAAGGAGCAGCTAGAAGGGAATAATTGGGGATCCAGGAGCGTCAGAATCCTTCCAGGCCAAGAAAGGAAAGGAGTTCAGGTTTGGAAGAAGGAACTGACAATAAAGAGAGAAGTTCCTTACATTTGAGGGTTACATGTTTATATCCTGGCCTAAGGAGGACCCCCAAGTAGCTTACTTGAGCAGTGGAGAGTTGTACTTTTGAGGGAGAGACCCTGTACTGTAGCCTTTGTCTGCCAGAAAGTTAAGCAGGCATATTGTATCAGAGATGGAGGTTTGATAGGAGGGACTACACAGCAGTAGATCATCTACATACTGAAGGAGAAAGGAATTAGGGAGGGACAGCTGGGGAAGGTCCTGGGCTAGAGTTTGTCCAAAGAGGTGGGGACTGTCTCTAAACCCCTGGGGAAGGACAGTCCAGGTAAGTTGGGAAAAGGTATGGATGTGTGGGTCAGTCTAGGCAAAGGCAAAAATATCTTGGGTCTTGGGAGTTGGAGTGTAGAGGAATGATGAAAAAAGCATCCTTAAGATCTAATACAGAGAAGTGAGAGGTAGAGGCAGGAATTGAAGACAGGAGAGTATAAAGGTTAGGGACGACTGAGTCACGGGGACAACAGCATCATAATGAGGCGAAGATCCTGTACTAGGCAGAAAGAGCCATTGGTTTTTTTACTGCCAGAACAGAGGTATTAAAAGGAGAGGAAGTAGGTCAGAGGTAGCCTTTCTGTAAAAGATCTTGAATGACAGCTTGTAACCCTAGAAGGCTCTTTAGAGGTAGAGGATATTGGGATTGTGAAGGGAAGTAGATGGGGTCCTTTAAGGTAATTTGTATAAGGGAGCAGGAAGCAAGGGAAGGCGAGATAATGTCCCAGACAATAGAATTTACCTGGGAGGGTGGTAAAGGGGATTCTGTTTGGGATAGAGAAGGGGAATTTGAGGTGGGAGGCACCAGGTCAGAGTAAGGAGGTGACTGGACTAGGAGAAGTAAATGGAGGGTGGAGTAGTTGGAGAGTGGACCCGGCTGAGTTGAAAAATGGAGAATAGCACCCAATTTGGATAATAAATCCCGTCCTAATAAGGGAACAGGACAAGAGGGGATAGTTTAAAAGGAGTGGATAATAATAAAAGTATCAATTTGACAAGTCAAGGGTGGGGTTTTGTGGGGTATATAGGGATTGCCTTCCACCCCCACAATGGGAGTTTGAGTGAGCAGGGTAGGGCCACTAAAATGTAAGAGGGTAGAAAAGGTGGCCCCTGTGTCAATCAGGAAAGAAGTGGGTGCGCTCGCCCCTGTAAGGGTTTCCCGAGGCTCCTGACTAGTGATGTTGGTCAGGCCCAGAAGCCTCAGGCCCTCTCAGTCTTCCATTGCTAGTCATAGACGGTCCAGACTGAGTCCAGAGGAGTGCTGACACCGTGTTGAGGCACAGTGGGACATTCCACGGCCCAATGACCTGTTTTCTTGCATTTGGGACATGGACGAGGGCAGGGGGAGGTCAAGGCTGTGGGCAAGCTCAGGCCCAGTGACCTTCCCTGATGCATCAGTAACAGCGTCCAGGAGGTTGGTGGCTTCCGGGAGGTAGGCGACGGCTGTATTGGGAGCTGCGACCCTGGAGTGGTGGGTGTGGGGTGGGGGTGGGGGACGGTTGGGGAAGATTGAATAGCTGTGGCTAACATTTGACACTTTTGTTTTTGCCTGTGGTCATTGCAGCTATTATAAACCTTAAATGCCAAGTGTAGAATTTCAGGTTGGGGTGTAAAGGGACTTCTTTCTAACTTTTTTAATTTTAGACAAATATTAGGGTAGGATTAGGAAAAGAAATATGTCATAAGAAGCTGTTGGCCCTTGGGAGAGTCAGGGTCCTGATTAGCATATTGGATCATAGCCTGAGTTCATCTAGCCAAAAAGGTGGAAGGGTTTTCGGTCCTTTCTTGATTTACTTCCTGTAACTTTTGGAAATTAATCGGCTTAATTGTTGCTCCCCCGAGGCCAGCTAATATACAAGTTTGAAATTGGTTATGGCTAACTCTATGTAGAGGATTATTATAGTCCCAATGGGGGTTTTGGTCAGGGATGGCTATAGCCCGGGTTGGGTTGTCTGGATTGGTTTGATGAACCTCATCAGCATGGGTTCGGGCCTGTTCCCAAACTCATCCGTGCTCCTCAGAGGTGAGGGTATTAGAGAGAATCATGAAAATATCATGCTGGGTAAGTTCATAGGACTGGGTAACATTGAAATTCCTTTATGAAAGTGGTTGGATTAGAAGAGAAGGTGCCCATACGCTTCTCAATTTGAGATAGATCAGAAAGGGAAAAGGGGACAAGAACACAAACAACACCTTCAGCACCTGCAACTTCACAAAGGGGAGAGGAGGTGGGGAGGGACAGGGTTACGAGTGTGGTGGCCTGGAGGACTGGAGGAATGGAGAAAGGAAGTGGGCTCTGGTGACTGGGAGGAGGTTGTCAGCAGGGTCCAGGAAAAGAAAAGAAAAGGCTTGAATGCCACCAGGGAATAGGGAGGGGACCTCTTTCCATTTGCCCATTCCTTCAACATAATTAGAAAGGTCCCTTAAAATGTTGGGATTGAAAGTGCCATTAAGGGGCCATTTTGAGGAATTATCTAAAGGGTCCTGGCGCCAGGTTTGATTACAAAAATGAATGAGTTTGGAAGGTTTTAGGTCAGGTGTGAGACATAGAAACTTAAGGTTATCTAAAAGACAACCAAGAAGAGACTCCACCGGAATGGAAGGGCCAGACCCCATGGCGATATTTTGCACTCTGAATGCCTGTGGTGAGATGAGTTCAAGAGTGTCCTCAAGAAGTCAGCTTCCACAAAATATCACAAGAGCACAACAAATTGGTCGTCCCAGTATCTGCAAGGGGTCCCAGACCCCTCGTGGGTGCTGAACCCAGTGCTGGAAAAACCCAATAAGTGGGAGATCCTGGATCCCCAGAGAGAAAAATTCAGACCCACCTCCTAGAGATATCGCCATGCAGAGACCCAATTCCAAACAGACTTACCTGAAAACTGAGCTGGTGTCTGGATGGACAAGGGGACGATTGGGCTAATGGAAGCTCAGCTCTAGGGAGCCACATGGCCCAGGGCAGCTCAACCCAAAAAGAGATTGGGGAGCAGGCACCCAGCTAAGAGCTGGGTTAGTATGGAAGCACACCCAGGGAAATCGGTGCCAATCTTCTTCTGGGTTCTTCTCTCACAAATTTGAAGAATAAAATCCACGAACAACCACAGAAGGGAAGAGTAAAAGGAGTAGGATAAGATTCATGTAGAACAGTCATTGAGGAAAGCACCAGCATCATTGGTTAAACTCTATGTAAACAGGCATTGAAATGAAGCACCAAAATCATTGGTTAAAATCTATGCAAAACAGGTAGCAAATCTTTCCTAGTTCCCATCTATGTCCACCCCCACTTCTTAGTTTTCTGGCCAGTGGGACAAAGGAGTTGCTCCCACAAGTGAGCCTCATGGTCTTTTGCATTTGAAGGCCCTGAGCATGCCCCTTAATCTCTCTTTAGTGGCTAGCTTCTGGGTGTCATTGAATGGGGCCCTTTGCCCTGTTTACCTAGCCATTTTAACCATCTCTCCTATCCTGTATCAGCATTTCAAGTTTTTTTCCCCTAAAAAGATTCTGAACGAAAATATAGTCAACATCACTTCTGGATTGAACCCAAAAATATTTTAAAAAGACCATTTTAGTTTTACTTAAGGAAAGCTAAGCTTATTACAGAAACCTCTAGCAACAATTTGTGGCTGTAAGAATAGCTTTTTAAAAAAAGCTGTTTTAGAGTAGCTTTAATCCTGTATATCTGCTTTAGAAAATAAACCCATTTCAGAGGAATTCTATCAATTTAGTTGCTATAATAATTCAACCTGTTACTCATCACAGTTCTGGAAGCTAATGGTGGGAAGGTTGTCTAGACTGTTGCCTCCATCCCCAGTCCCACAAAAAGATCCCATATCCTAAGGCTCTTTGATTTTTGTTTTTTTGTTTTTTGCCTAATAAATTAGTTAACCAACCTACAAGTTATCATAGCAACCATATATGTCCAAGTAATTTTATTACCATAAATATTCTGTGGCGCACTGTAATTTTTTCAATAGGACATGTGTTTCACATGTTTGTTTCTATTTATTTTGTAGTATAGATTAGTTTAAAGGAACTAATAGCCTCATGAATCATCTTTCTCACAATTGTTATTCATTTGTGAGGTACCTATTGATGCCGGTTTTGTGGACATTGGGTTCATGTCCTCTAGGTGTCAAAGAATGAAACCAAGGGACACTGAGGCAAGCGTAGTAGACACACTTTATTTTATTGAAACTAAAACATAGAGAAAAGAGCAGACTTCCCCTAGAGTGGGAGATGGGGACAGGTCAAAGAGGCAGTTAGGTTTGCCCTTTTTATAGGATATTTTCTCTTCAATTGGTCATCCTCTTCCTTCCCCCAAACCTAGGACATGGGTGTGGAGAAATTCTGGTTAGGTCCAGCTTTGGGTTTGTGCCTCAGGAATCAATATAAAGAATGTGTCACCTGGCTTAGCAGAAGGGAGCGTCTGCATCTGGACCCACCTTGCCAGACCCTTTTTAGTAGCATTGGGGGATGTCAAATTGATCTTAAAGGAAAAGAACTTGTTTTCCCTTGATTGACTCAAACATTCTAATTACTTTTGATGCGGGGTTTTTGAGATGAGACCAGATTCTCTGCTCCCACTGGCAAATGGAGTCTGGGCCAACTACAGATTCCAGCAGCCAAAATAGCCCATTTCTAGTGTTTGCAGCTATTCCCAGTTAAAACTGGGAATTTGGGCTGACTGCAGGTTTCTGCAGCCGAAATAGTGTTAAGCAGCTCCATAGCTAAGAGCTGGGTTTCTCCCCGCTACTGTTGAGCAGTGTGTTGTAGCTCTTGGTGTAGTGGAAATTCACCCCTGGAATTGGGCACCAATCTTCTGGGTTCTTGTCTCGCAAATTTGAAAAATAAAATCCACAGACAACCACAGAAGGGAAGAGTAAAAGGAGTAGGATTTATTTAAGGAAGGAGAGCAAAGACTCTGCAAGGCATCCAGAAGCAGGACACCATCTAATGTAGGTTAAGCCAGGGATTATATTGGTTTGGGTATGAGCCTTGATTAAGATTCATGTAAAGCAGGCATTGAGAAAGGCACCAATATCATTGATTAAACTTTATGTAAAATAGGCATTGAAACTACGCACCAAAGTCATTGGTTAAAATCTATGCAAAACAGATAGCAACTCTTTCCTAGATCCCATCTATGTCCACCCCCACTTCTTAGTTTTCTGGGACAAAGGAGTTGCTCCCACAGGTGAGCCTCATGGTCCTTTGCATATGAAGCCCCTGAGCATACCTGTCAATTACTCTCTACTGACCCAAGGTCCTGACTACCTAGCCATTTTACTATCTTTATCTTCTAAACTGTCTCAGTAGTAACAATGTTGCTGAAGATGTTGAGAAAAGGGAACTGTTGCACAGTGCTGGTGGCTTTATGAATTAGTGCTGCCATTTTTAGAAAATATTGTGAAGTTTCCTTTAAAAAGCAGAACGAGAACTACCATATGATCTAGCAATCCACTACTGAGTATGAATCCAAAGGAAATGAAATCAGTGTGTCCAAGAAACATTTACACTCACTCTCATGTTCATTGCAGCACTATTCACAGTAGCCAAGAAATGGAAACAACTAAGTATCCATCAGGTGATGAATGTGTTACAGAGTTGGGGCCTTCTAGGATCCAGGAAACAGGCATCATGAAGACACTCTTCAAACCCCAATTCTTACATTCAAACCTGAAAGATTTCAGACATGTTGCTCGGAGTAACAAGAATGAGTTTATTGAAGGGATAGGAAAAGGGAAAGGGGACACTCCCAAAGCAGAGAGTAGGTCCTCTCAGAAGAGGGACCACGTGCCTCTCCTGCACTCCTGTTTTTATTGAAGAAAGTACTGCCAGAGAGTACTGCCCAGGTCCACCTCTTAACTTTTCTTTAACAACAAGATGACATCAGATTTTGAAGTCCTCAATGCCATGACAGCTCTAGGTCACCTTGGCCCATGATGACCTGTTCTAATTGGATTCTTAACTATGCCTTCTTACAGATTTTATGATTAGGAGGAATTGTCCTTATCTCCCTGAGTTTCAGGATCTACTCACAAAAGTCTCCCCCTTCAGGGTAACTTGGGTTCCTCTTATTGACATTATTTTGAGCCTGCATTTCTCCTATAGATAACAGGTAGTTTGCTGAGGAATGCGTCCTAGCCTATCCACTTAGGTAAGGAACAAATACAGGTAAATTGCTTCTTGGAAAAGAAAACACTTGAGAGGCCCATTTTATAGAATTATTCTCTTAACCTTGAGTTCCCACCATTTACATCTGTCTGTCCCCTAACAAATGGATAAAGAAAATGTAGTACATAAAGAAAATGTAGTAACACAACAGAGTGTGATTCAGCCATGAAAAAATGAACCCCTATAATTTGCAACAACATGGAGATAATAATGTTAAGTGAAAAAGTCAGGCACAAAAAGATGGGTGCCACAAGATCCAAAAAAGCTGACCTCAAAGAATAGAGTAGAATGTTGGTGAGAGTCATGGGGAGAGAGATGGAAAAGGTTGATCAATGAGTCCTAAGTAAGTGACAGTTTGATAGAAGTGCAAAGTTCTGATGTGTTACTGCACTGTGAGGTAACTATAGATAACAATAATATACTTTATATTTCAAACATCTTGAAGAAAGGATTCTGAACATATAAGTGTTTGAGGAGACATATGTTCAACACAGTTTAAACGTTACACAATGTATATACATGTATTGAAACATCACATGGCATGCCATTAATATGTATAATTTTTATGTTTTATGTATCACTTAAAATAAATTTGAATTTAAAATAAATAAAATGCTAATCCAGTAAGTCTACACAAAAAGTGTGAATTATTTATCCAATAAGGTGGTTACTTTATGACACAGATTTTATAAATATTCAAGGCTTAAAGGAGTAAAAGGCAGAGCAAGAAAGACCACTTTGCTTTTTTCTTCCCAACTTTGGTCTTTGTATAAAAGATTTGCTTTCCTTCACACCTCAAGTATTAAATAAGTAACAACCATAAGCATTAGGGAGGTACTGTCCTAAAAGTGGCAATAGACCCAAAGATTAATATGACATAGGCTCTGACTTGAGGTTTATAATCTAACAGAGGTGAGGCTCATATTTAAATATCTGTGGCTTAAAATGGAGAATAGTAAGTGCCCGAAGAAGTTATAAATAAGGTACAAAAATATTTTAGAAATTGAAGTGATATTTTCTGGCTAATAGCTACTCATACTGCAATTTACAAACAAAAAACAAGAACTACCAATCTCTGCAGTTAGAGGATCATCAGGTAGCTTACTACCCTTTCACTCTTATTAGTTTATTTGCATGTCCTTCCTTTTGGCTGGGCTATAATGTTCTTCATGGTCCGGTATAATTACTCTGTATCCCAGTTTCCTAACTCTGGTTCATATAAAGTGCATTTGATACATACTTAGTGATAGATATGCATATCACTAATAATCAAACCTGTCTGATTAAAAAAACATTTTATTTAGCTGTTTGGCCCATTTATTTATTGTATTGTTTATGTTTTTGATATTAAGTTTTTTGAATACTTTATAAATTCTGGATATTAGTGTCCTGTCAGAAGAATTACAGGCCATGATTATCTCTCATTCTTGACAATTTTGACCAATTCCTTAGCTATGCAGAAGCTTTTTAGTTTAATGGGATCAACAGAGGAAATTGAGGTAGCCAATGAATACACTAGTAATCAGAGAAATGCAAATCAAAACTACATTAAGATTTCACCTCACTCCAGCAAGTTTGGCAGAAGTGAAGAGTAAAAATAATAACAGATGCTGGAGGAGTTATGGGGAGATAGGAACTTTAGCTCACTGTTGGTGGAACTGCAGACCAGTCTAGCCGTTCTGGAAAAAGCAGTGTGGAGAAGCCACAGAAAATTGGGGATGAATCCACCATATGATCCCGCTATCCTTCTTCTGGGTATTTTCCCAGAGGAGTTAGAATCAGCACATTACAGCGACACAGCAAAATCTGTGTTCATAGCAGCGCAATTTACAATAGCTAAATTATGGAACCAACCCAGATGCCCCTCAGTGGATGAATGGATCCAAAATCTGTACATACATACACACACACACACACACACATATACATACATACATACACATACATACACACACATACACCATGGAATTCTACTCAGCAATTAGAAACAATGAAATTGTAGTCTTTGAAGGTAAATGGATGGCAGTGGAAGATCATGCTGAGCAAAATTAGCCAAACCCAGAGAGTCAAGGGTCGAATGTTTTCAGTCATTTGTGGAGGCTGGAGCTAAACCCAGGCCTGTGTGAAAGGTAGTCTACCTCATGTATTAGACCAGCAAAGGTATAGCAACACATAATCTAGGGCAATCATAGATATGCAATGGGAGGAGGGGGAGGGGGGCAGGTGAGGGAGGGGAGAGGGTTAGAGAATAGGGAGATATCCAGGGTATAATTCTGGTTTAAGAATATATGCATATCATATTGTTACTTTATATGCATTTATGATTGTACTATAACTCCTTAATAAAAAAATTTTTAAAACTTATTTTATATCATTGTAAAGCATATTGAGCAGATAAACTCTAAACATTTAAAAAATATGGTTCTTTCCTCAGAACCCAAACATATTTAAAAAGGACAGATTTTATAAGAGTACATAAAATTGCACGGAAAGGTCAGATCTGAGCCCTATATATCTGAATAGAAGCAGCTGTCCCCGGCCTCAGTAAAAGTGAGTTATAAGTAAATTTTCATTTCAGTTATATGTGATAAATCACACATCATCCTTTTTTTTAAATGTTCATCTACTATTCTGAATAGAAAATGTTCATATTTGCCACTAAATAATCTATAAGGTCCTTCAAGCTAAGCATTACTGTAATCTTGATTGTTCATGAAAATAAATGTTGTGTTAATAGTATAAGCAATTTATGTCTTTTGGGGGTTACTTCTGACAGTGTTATAGGTCTTAGAAACTCTTTTGGGGTGTGCCTTTAAGTCATTGCAGTGTGCATTTCTGGTGCAGCTGCTGGGGTTGTGGTAAAGTGCTTAATTTAGTAAGATGCAATGACAGTCTTCCAGTGGACATATATAATCATTATGAAGTGGTTTAAAGAGTTGAGAGCTTATTTATCTCACATTTAAAGAGTTAAGAGTTAAGGCTTATTAGCAGCTCATCTTTGTCATCAGAGACTCAGACTCTCTCTCTCTCTTTTTTTTTTTTTTTTTTTTTTTTTTTTTTTTTTTTTTTGTCCTCATGTTTAGATTTCCATGTGGGCTTGCGTTCTCATACTTGAAAATGACTTCCTGTATCCAGCCAGGTTGCAGGTAGAAGGAAGGTAGCAGGACAGAAACTGTTTTCTTTTAAAGCTTTGTCTCTTCATCTTTTTACTTGTAATAAGATTATTATCCCAGTGACATCTTCCTATATTTTAATGGCCCCCCTATCATAGCACTTCTCCTAGCTACAAAATGTCTAGGAAAGAAGGAGATTGTGGATAGCATTTAGGACAGCCAAACAGTAGTGGTTTGTATTACTCTTTTCCTCTATACCATTGGTCTGTACATATAAAAGGTTCCAAGGGTAAAGCTAATATTTTTATGCATGAGGATATAGTGCTCCAAGAAATCCTTCTTTATCATTAAATGGTTCATTTGTTAATTCAACATTTATTTAATGTAGTCTACATATGGTTATGAGTGTGTGTGTGTGTCCATGAAAAAAGTAAAGTAGGGTTAAGTGAATAAAGAATGATAGTAGGCATTATTATATATATATATATATATATATATATATATATATATATATATATGATTTTCAAGAAAGGCCTCTCTGATAAAACTGATGATACTTCTTTGATGAGGTAAAACCTGAGCAGAGATCTGAAAGAAATGAGGAATGGATGATGCTATAATATCTAGAGAAGAATGGTTCAAGAGAGGAAAGAGCAAGTATGAAGGTCCTGCAGGGAGATTATTTTTGGCATGATCAATGAAAAAGAAGGAACTGGTATGGGTATAGCCCAGTGAACAAGGAAGGAAATGCTAGGAGATAAGAACAGTGGAAGTGGTCTTATAGGTCCTAGCAAAGATTTTACTGTACATAAAATGGAAAGTCTTTGGAGAGACATGAGCAGAAATTTGCCCAGTCCAACTTAAAATCTAAAAGGATCACTGTAACTACTGTGTGGTGAATGAACTGAAGTGGGACATGGATAGAAGCAGGGAGACCAGCTAAGCTATGCCGTCTTCCAGGACATAAGCAATAGTTCCGACTATTATAATAGCAGTGGAAGTGGCAGTGATCAGGTTGTAGATATATTTCAATTTATATATTCAATTTAGTTTAGATATGGCTCTGACTAAAAAAGAATACTCAAGGTTTTGGCCTAATAACTGGAAAAATAGAATTACTATTTATTGAGAAGATACTCTAAATAAGACATCATATGGGTGAAAAAGGAGGGTAGAGTCAAGAATTTAATTTTTGACTTTTTAGATTTGAGTTACACATCCAAGTACATGCTGCATGAATGACTACTAGTCTGGAAATACATACTACCTGTTAGCTATTGGTTGATATATAAATCTAGAGTTGAGGGTAGAGGTTGAGATTGGAGACATAAAATGAGTAGTTTTAGTATACAGGTGATATTAATGCCATGATACTAGAAAGGTCACACAGGGACAAGATAGATAAATAATAACCTTTTTCTGTGAGTTTTTACATAGAAAAGAAAAATTTTCTATATATCATGAATAAATTGTTTGGGAATTTCATTTTGCTAACTAGTTACTTCAGTGTTCAAAGTTGAGAGCCGTGGTAGAGGCACATGAACTCTAAAGCCATGACTACCTAGGTTTGATTCTTGGCTCTTTTCTTACTAGGTCTGTGATTTAGGCAAAGATATACAGCCTCTCAAAGCTTCTCCTCATCTGTGAGGATAATAGTAATGCTGCATCATATGTTGTGAAGATTAATGAGCTTATTTAAGATAGTCTCTTGACACAAAAAGCATTAGCCAGTGTCATTAAATTTCACCAAATTTTGGTACATAATATGACATTGCTAATTTGATTTAATGTTCCACCAGAGCAAGCCATGTTTTGGAAGCAAAAGAGATAGTTTCTTACCTGGATATTCATTTAGAGACACTTGAAATTGGGAATTATTGATATTTATAAGTTAGTTCCACTTTTTGATCTTTGTTGCAGCATCACATTCTCAGTTAATTATCCTCTTTAGGTCACAGTGCTGTTGATATCACCAAGGTGGCTAGAAGACACCGCATGTCTCCCTTTCCTCTGACATCTATGGACAAAGCCTTTATCACAGTCCTGGAGATGACTCCGGTGCTTGGGACGGAAATCATCAATTACCGAGGTACAGTCATATTTACCCTTTCATCTCTTCATTTTTTCCCAAGATTCATATAACATGAAGGCATAATTTCCTTGAAAAAGAAAGATTATTTATCATTATCACAATTATAATCATTTTTATGTTTTTTATTTCTATTCTTTCTATTCTACTATAGGATCAACCCTAACATTATACAGAGTATAACTCCATAAAAGTTCTTTTTCATAAAAAAGGAGGGAAATCATCTGTGTTTCAGATTCAAAATACCAGTACTCTAAAGAGATGGCTATCATTGCTGAGTGAGGAAAAGAGTTAACTCTGAGTCTATCTGATGACTTCTCTGTCAAAAAAGGGATATAATTAATATGTCTTATAAGCATGTTTATCTGTCATAGAAAACAGTCACTGACTTAACAATGGTTTGACATAGGTTTTCAGCTTTATGATGATGCAAAAGCAATATACATTGAGTAAAATCATAATATGAATCTTATATTTGAATATTTTCCTGGGCTAGTGGTATGTGGTATGATACTGTCTTATGATAATGAGCAGCAGCAGCAATCTGCAGCTCCCTGTCTTCAACATGGTTACCAGGATAAGCAGTTACCACGTTACTAAGCCGTGATGTTCAATATTTTAGATGTACTAAATGCATTTGTTGATTTAATGATATTTTCAGTGTACAATGGATTTATCAGTAGATAACCCCATCATAAGTTGAAGAGTATCTATATTTAAATGTAACCTGTAGGGGCTGAAGCGGTGGCTCAAAGGTTACAGCCCTTGCCCTAGTACACGGGTTCAAACCCCAGCATCACGTACACAACTAAGTGTCAGAGCAAAGAAAGCCACATGAAAAACTCAATAAAAATTGATTCTCTCTCTCTCTCTCTATCTCTCTCACTGTCCTCCTCTCTTTAAAAAAAAAAATAAAAAATAAATGTAACCTGTGAAAAATATACTAGTTTATTCATAAATCACTAAGTAATCAGTCTGATTCAGTTTTCCTGCTTCATATTCTTCTCATTTGTTGCTATTATACTAGTAGCATATTGAGAGTGCTTTATAGAAGGATAATGGAAACTTAGTTTCCATTTAAAAAAAAGTATGGCATTTAACTTATAAAGAGAAAAGATTATTTTGACTCAAGTTTTTAGAAGTTCCAGTCCTTGATCAAGTGGTTCCATGACTTTGAGCTTCTGGTAAGGCAGCATATCATGTGATGAGAGCACGAGTCACAGCAAACAACTCACATGGTGAGCCAGCAAACAAAAACCGAAGAAAGAGGAAGGAGCTGAGGTCCCACAGTACCCTTCAAGAACATGCTCCCAGTTACCTAAGGAACTCCTTCCTACAAGGTCCCTCCTCTTAAAAGTCCACAGCACCTCCCAGCAGTACCACCCAAGGGACCAAGCCTTTCATGGGTGGACCCTTGGGGAACAGTCAACATCCAAACTATCACAGTAGTTTTCCCCAGTTTTTAATCAACAACAATTTACCGTTGAAGTTGTATTTAAACATTTAGTCCCCACAGACAAAGCTCCTGAGGAGAACTTATATGTGGTCCCTCCCCTCAAAAAAGATATATTTAATGCAATATGAATAAAATATTGTTTCTCACTATTTTTGCCATGCAGATAGAAACAACACAAAAATTACATAAATTTCATAAGTAAAGGACTTTATTCATAGAATCATACAATTTTCAAACTGCAGTGAACTTTCAAGAACATCTGTACAGACCCTTAATTTTTCTGCAAGGAAACTCAGACTGAGAAAAGCAGAAAAAAGAATAGGATTCAGTTATCAATTGCATTCTTCTCTTTACTATACAATAGAGCTTTTCTTAAAGCATTAAAATATTTAAAAATATTCACAACTAACCTAACAAATTATATAAGAAGACCTAAAATTAGTGAAATATTAGATGCCAGATTTTAGTTCTTTAGTCCCTGACCCTATTTATGCAAAAACTTTTTATATAGTTTCCATTCATTCTACATCTTTTACTCACAGTCTTTTAATATGATAGATTGACAGACAGACAGACCAATAGATATTATTAGCCTTAAACTTTTGTTTTAATTCTTCATTAACAAGAAGATTAGAAAACTCACTTAAATCGGGAAATTTTCAGGAATTAACTATTTCACAAATCAACTTTAATGAAATTATTCATTATTATTAAATGTAGAATATTCAGCTACTTATTGATACCAACCAAAATAATATGAATATAAAATTAAATTATAAAACAAAATCTATTAATATTTTCCCTGCCAAAAAATAAATTAGCCATCCCTTATCCCTTATAATTTCAAAGGAGTTTCCCTTAACATTGGTCCATGGAAAAATCAAATGAGCTGGGCACAGTGATGTACTTCTGTAATTCCAGCTACTCAGGAGGATAACAAGTTCAAGGCAAACCTGGATAATCTAGCAACACCCTGTCTCAAAAATTAAAAGTGGGGCTGTAGCAGTGGTGGTTCAGCAGTTGGAGTGCTCGACTGGCATGTGCGAGGACCCAGGTTCAAACCCCAGTACCACCTATACAACTCAGTGTCCAAGAAACAAAGGCCAGATGAAAAAAATAAATAAAATTGATTCTGCCTCTCTCTCTCTCTCTCATACACACACACTCTCTCTTTTTTCTCTTTCACTCACTGTCTCTCTCTCTAAAAAAGTGCAGGGGTATAACTCAATGATAGAATGCTTGCCAAGCATGTACAAGGCCCTGGGTTCCATCCTCAGAACAGCAAAAAAGAAAAAGAAGAAGAAGAAGAAAAAAGGAAACTGTGTATTCCAAGTCATGTTTACCTGGAAATTCTAGTCCTTTCAAGGAAAAAGAGATTTAGAAATGGCCATTTCATTTTTCCCTCAGGAGAAAAATGCTGTCAGATGTATTCTATTTTTCCCTTCATGTGCTTATTTCCTCTTCATTTGTTCATCAGAATAGTTGTCATTCATAAATAAGAAAACTCTTCATGGATGGTTAAATTCTTTGTTGAGTGTTTCCCCCAATAATGATGAAAAATTAGATTTGTATTCAATCTTGGAGTCGGAACAAACTAAATTTTTAATGCAAGAGTATTATAATGAGAACTTGTAAGCAATTTAATTAAATGTTTAGAAAACATCATATAAAAACATAATTCAATCTGGTCAGCAAATATTGTGTATCCACTAGGACAGGTATTATTGTTAAGTCTTATATATACAAAGATTAATTAAAAATAAAATGCTGGGGCTGGATCAGTAGCCTCAGCAGTTGGAACACTTGCCTGGCATGTACAAGGACCCAGTTTTGAACCCTAACACCACAAACACATCTAAGTATTGGAGAAACAAAAGTCAGATAAAAAAATAAAACTGATTGTCTCTCTCCCTCTCTCTCTTTTATCTTTTTTCTTATTTTTTATTGGTGCATTATAGTTGTACATAATGATGGGATTTGTTGTCACATATTCATAGATGTGAATACAATACAGTTTGGTCAGTATCCCCCCTCAACACCTCCTACCTCTTTCATTCCATCCCCCAATCCCTTGCCTCTCTTTTTGGGTTATGATCTAATTTCCCCCTAATATATTAATAATATTTAATGATTTTATTTGTAATGTTTAATATTTAATAATATGTTGATATTAATAATTTTTCCTAATATGCCCAAGTATTGTGACCTAATTCTTACACCTATGAAGAACATTTTTAAATATACACGACAATAGTATATATAATGACATACTTATAAATGCTTGGAGTATACCTTCTTTTAACTCAGTTCCAACATTTCCCTTTCTCCTACCTTCCTATCCTGCCTTGTTCTTTTTAGAGGTAATCAACATTAGAATTAAACATTTACATTTTTGTAAAGGCATGCTGTATAGCTTTTTTAAATTTAGTCCCCAATTTCCTCCACCCCTTCTCTTTTCTCTTCCCTCTAATGGTCTATTGTTTCCTAAATGGATTTTTTCCTTTTTGTGTGTGTGTGTGACTCATTGAATTATATATTGAAGAGATGTACTACATTATATTCATGTTTGGACATGAGCAAGTTAAGTCTGATACTTCCATTAACTTTCCCTATTTCATATCTCCTTCCTCCATTTCTATCCCATTTGACTGTTTGTCTGGTCTTTACCTTTTTTCAGGTTATCTTCCACATATCAGAGAGAAAATTCCACCTTTGGTTTTTTCAGACTCTTATTTCACTTAGCTGATAGCCTCCTGTTTCATCTATTTTCCAGCAAATGACATAATGTCATTCATCCATGCAGCTGAGTAATACTCAATTGAGTGTATATGCCACAATTTCTTTATCCATTCATCAGTTGAAGGACACCTTGGTTGGTTCCATAGCTTAGCTATTATGAATTAAGCTGCTGGGAACACTGATGTGCTACATCCCTATAGTAATGGTGCTTTTAGGTCCTTTGAATACAAGGAGTGGGGTAGCTGGGTCAAATGGTGGATACATTCCAACTTTTTTTGAGGAATCTCCAAAGTGTTTTCAGAGTGGTTGTACCAGTTTGCGGTCCCACCAACAATATTTGTGTCTCCCTCTCTCTTTAAAAAAACTAAAATAAAATGTTTGCCACATGGATCTCAGAAGCTAGTACAGAAGAGAGATAAGTAGACAATATGATACTTGCCTGTTTAATTGGCTCTTTCACAGGCTTGCCTTCTGTCTATTCCTTGATTTAGCTTTCTTTAGAGGTTTTTTTTTTTAAAGAAAGAGGGACAGTAAAAGAGAGAGAGAGAAAGACAGAAGCAATTTTTATTTAGTTTTTCATGTGACCTTCGTTACCCAACACTTTGTTGTGTACATGGTGCTGGGGTTCAGTCCCACATACTTGCGCATACTGGGCAAGCGCTGTAACCAGTGAGCCACCGCTCCAGCCCCTCTTTAGAGTTTTTTATTTGGCCCTTTTCACATCTTGTATATTCACTTTACATAACCTCATACTTGCCAGTGGTTTCAGATACAACCTGTAAAGTGATTTTGAAATCCATGTCACTGTCTGGCCCTTGCCTGAGCTGCAAATTCATTATCTATATTTGCTAATATACATACATATATAGTGTGTGTGTATATATATATATATATATATATATATATATTTCTAATAAATTGAACGTGACAAATACTAAGCTTATTTTTTCTACCTCCATGATATTTGTTTCTTCTATATCCTCTTAAATCTATCCCTTGTTCTCCATCCCCACTGCTATTGTTTTAGTTTAAGTCTTCATGATTGACTTAATGGATTAAAATAACAAACACCCTCCATTTAACATGTATGCAAAGGTAATCTGTTCAAATGACAAATTTGCCCTTAATACTCTCTACATACAGTACTTAAGTACTGCGAAGATGAGCATAACCTCAAGATAAAACCAAATTCCTTTGCTTGTCATATAAGGTCCTTTATAATCTACTATCTTCTAATTTTTTCAGTTTCTTTTTTTACCTCGTTATTGTCAGAAGTTGCTTCTCCTCAAACCTGGCATGCTGTTTCTTACCTCTTATTCTTACCTCTAAGTCTTTGCTTATGCTATCTTTTCCTTAAAACTTCATCTTACTTCTCCAACTACCACATATTTTTTTAAGATCAAAGTTTAAGGAGATTCTTCTCCATGAGGACTTTCCTCATGTCCGCTTCTACCTTTTCCCAACTGACTTATTTTTTCAGAACAGAACTGTGCACAGAAAAGGGATTAAATAATCATTCTCACTGCACTTTAAAATGTTATATTTACCAAATGCATTTGTTTTTATTTTTTGAGAGGGAAAAATCTATTTTATTCATTTACTTTTTCATCTGGTTTTGTTTTCCCAACACTTAGTTGTGTATGAGGTGCTGGGGATCAAACCAGCCACATGCCGGGCTGTGCTTTGATGAACCATGACTCCAGCCCCTACATTTGCATTTTAATGAGCAGAACTTCAAAGTTTATTTTTATTTCAGTTAGATGCAGCTATAAACTATTCCATTTCATTCATTAATCACTGAATATGAAAAGTATTTTGAGGGAGACTGAAAGGCCTTCACATTTTCTGCAAATACTGTGACTTAATTAAGAAACTCTTAAAGGAAATCCTATGTTTTTGTAAAGCAAGTCTGGAGCTGCTGAATCTTTGAGCCAATTTGGAGCTGTGATATCTCTAAAATAACTTTTTGTGTGTGTCTCAGAAAATTCAAAAATAAGACTAGAAGACTAAGGATATAACATGTACAGAAATACTGGAAGTGGGGCTGGAGCGGTGGCTCAGCGGTTTCAGCGCTTTCCTGTCAAGCATGAGGACCCGGGTTCAAACCCCAGCACCACGTACACAACTAAGTGTTGGAGCAACTAAGGCCATGTGAAAAACTAAATAAAGTTGTTTCTCTCTTTCTCTGTCTCTCTCACTGTCCCTCTCTCTTTAAAAAAAAAAAAAATGCTGGAAGTGATTACTGTGACGGTCAAAGATAATAGGTAATTCTATGAAGGAATAAATATCATAAAATCTAACCCAATTTAAGAGCTAATTATCAATTCTATTACATATTTTACCTTGCTAAATTAATCATTTCTGATAATTATAACCTTTCCATTATTCCAAATTCTATATTACTGTACAGAAAGTATAGATTTTTTTTGTTTGTTTTGGCAAAAGAACTATAATACTTTCCCTTATTCATCACATTCACAGGTAATGAGCATCCTTAAATGGAAAAATACTAACACACAACATACTAACAATTGGTCATGCTATATATTTTATAAGCAAAGTAATTTTATTATATTATTATTCCACATATTTTCTGGGGTAACTGTGGATTAATTAATACTCTGATTTTTACCAAAGGAAGTCTTTTGAATTCTATGTCTAGAATGTTCCTCAAAGGTTCTTGAGTTAAAGCTTGGTCCCCAACTAGTGGCACTACTGGGGGGAAACTTTAGGAGGTGGGGCCTAGTTGGAAGAAATAGGTCCTTGGGGACATACCCTTGAAGGGTATATCTTATTCCTCGACCTTCCTTTTCTTTCCTTTTTTTTTTTTTCCTTATCAATACTGGGGAATCTAGCAGCACTCCATCACTCAGCTACATTCCCCAGCCCTTTTTATTTTTTATTTTGAGACAGGGTCTCACTAAGTTATTCAGGCTGGCTTTGAAATTACAATCCTCTTGCTTCAACCTCCTGAGTATCTCACATTATAGGTATGTGGTACCAGGCCCAGCTCCCTGACCCCTTCTGACACACTCCCTCTCTCCTTGTTCCCTAGCTGCCACAAGGTAAACAGCTCTGTTCCACCATGCCCTCTGTGCCATGATACTCTGCCTCGCCCCTGGCCCAAAAGCAATGGAGCTAGCCATCTGCGGATTGAAACCTTTGAAACTATGAGCCAAAATAATCATTGTCTGCTTTAAATTATCTTTATCAGGTATTTTGCCAAAGCAACAGAAAGCTAATAGCTCGGAAAGACCCTTCAGTCTTTTCTGAGTTCATACATGTGAAATCTGAAGTATGTAACATCTGTAATGCACTAAAATTTTGTCTAGTCTTTCAAATGAAGTTGTGGGAAGTAAATTGTGTTAATATGCTTGAGGACATTTGTCATGTTAAATGTTTATTTTAGTATCTTATAAATAATCACTAAGCTTTCACTAGGTGTGTTATATTCATTTTTAAAGTTTTTAAAATGATGTCGAGACTCAAATCAATAGTCTTTAATTTCCTTAGTAGCTTTCTTTATCTTTGGCCATAGTCAATATTGTTCCTATTGATGGTCATTTGACTAGATAAGTATATGTTTCAAGATTGCCCTCTTCAACTGTTTCAGTGAGCATAATGAATAGCTGTTAGGTTAAAAAAAATAGATACTTTTTAGCAACTTCTCACACATATTAGATGAAATGGTGGTTTTTAAATGTTTCAGTATTGATGCTATCACAATGACAAAGTAAACTTTTTGAGGAACTTATAATTAATAGCAAGTTTTATGTCCGTGTTTTATATTAGAAAGTCTTGGGTAATAACTTTCCCCCAACATTGCTACTTAATACACTTAATTCATACAAATGATAGTATCTGGCTCTAAAATAGAGCTTTCCCTTGACCTCCTCTAAAGCCTTCCTAGAGCTAACTACATAGGAACTTTATAACTATAGAATCATTTTGATAAGGGACTGAGAAATTAAGATATTTTTCAGTCTTATATTGAATTGTCACTTAGTTCCTAACATCTTAATATAGCAAGAAGAGATTATCTGGACCAGAAAAAAATACCCACCCAAATCAATAAAATATTTAGCTTTTATCCTTTAGGGAATACAATTGAGTTTCATGCTCCCTATCATACTTAACTTCAGAACCTGTCTTAATTTGATATGAATGTTTCTTGTCAGCCATTTAATCTGTAAAGATTCTTTCTGAAGCTATTTTTTCAGCAAGTTATCTCAATTTAAAAACACTAGCACTCAGACTAGTAGGGATTCTGTAAATCACTGTTATATGGGAAGCTGAGTCTTTTATGAGCATGTTATTCACAACCTAACGAAGCCACCCGTTTTGATCTGCTGCCCACTGTTTTCTTGCAACACGGGTAAGCCTGCCACACAAAATAGTGCACCAGTCAGCCTCCAGTGCGTCCAAGCGCTCCTTGAGAGCGCTTATTATATACAGATAAGGTCCCTAGTGATACATAACTCTCCTTTTAGGATTTCTGATACTTACTACATATTCCAGAAATACGTATATTTACTGTATGATCTTCATCTTTATGAAATTGAAGGCATTATTTAACTGAACTTAGGGAATACAGTGTGTGACAAAAAGTAGAACAGAATGGACATTTTCTCCTTTGATTCTGAAAGCAGAGTGACAACTTCTTGGCACACAGCCTAACCTCCAACATATAAGCACACAGTTTTCCCAACATTTGTCAAAAAAAACTATCTTTTCCCCATTTAGTGGTCTTGGTGTCCTTATAAAAGATCATTTGACAGTAGATGTAAAGGTTTATTTCTGGGCTCTCTATTCTGTTCTGTTAGTCTGTAAGATTATTTTTTTGTCTGTATCACATTGTTTTGATTATTGTAGCTTTGTAATAATGTTTGAAATAAGGAAATGGGAATCCTCTACATTTTATCCTTTTCTTTTCTTTTCTTTTCTTTTTAGGAGAGAGAGGGATAGTAAAAGAGACAGAGACAAAGAGAGAATAAGTTTTATTTAGTTTTTCATGTGGCTTCTGTTGCTCTGACACTTCATTGTGTACATGTTGCTGGGCTCAAACTTGCATCCTTGCACATGGCAGGCAAGCGCTGTAACCACTGAGCCACTGTTCCAGTCCCATTTCTTCCTTTTCAAAATTGTTTTGGCTGTTCAGGAACCCTCAAGATTCTATATGAATTTTAGGATGTTTTTCATTTCTGTAAAAAATGCCATTGGGATTTCAATAGGGATTGCACTGTACTGGTAAATTGGGTGGTGGTTGATATGCACATTAGCAATATGAAGTCTTCAAATCCATGAACATAGATATATTTCCATTTTTGTATTGTCTTCAATTTATTTGAGCAGTGTTTTATAGTTTTCAATAATACTTCATTTCTTTTTATTGGTATGTAATATTTTACTATATGGGTATGCCACATTTTGTTTCTCCATTCATAGCTGATGGACATTAGGATTGTTTCTATATTTTTGGCCACTTTGAATAATACTACTATAAATATCTGTATACAGATTTTTGTGTGAGCATATGTTTTCATTTCTCTTCGATTTTCTTGATATTTAAGAATAATGCATCTTTTAAAAAATTTTATGAAGGACTTGAGTTATTGTTCAGTCATAAATGCATATAAGAATAATTACATTAAATAATCATCGTGATTCCTTTGAAAGTCCAGGCTAGAAAACGCATTTTAAGTATAATTTATATTTGTTGCTTTAAGTAAATACAAATAAATTTTTAAATATACTTTTTTCAGAAGCTTAAGAAACCAACCTTTCTCACATACACTAACCTGAAAGTTCTTACACATCAATTTTGCTAATAGTTGCTGATATATATTATAAATTAAATGCATAGTTGATAAAAGCATATACATGAGTAATATTCATCACAGTAATAATCAACAAGAATTCACTATTTGAGTTAAGTCTTCAAAATATATCATTCCGAGGAGGAACATGGTGCCCACACCAGCAGCAGCAATCCCCAGATGCTCCTGAGCAAAAGTTCGTGCTGCGGGATTTGGACATGGTATCCAACGGTAGGATCGGGCTCACAGTGTGTGGGATCTTTATATTCTTTAATACCAAAGGAAAAGAGCTTTGCATTCATGAATCTAAACAACAAGTTTGTCTCAACTGCTCAATCGCTGTCAGCTTCACAGCTGGGGGTGTGGGTAGTTATCCCAGAGAGGAGGAAGTAGGGCATAAGTAGTTTAACTTGGATACAGCTAGGAATACCCTAACAGACTCCTGTGCTCACAGTTTGTAACAGCTGATTCCCAGGCTCTGGGAAAGATTTAATCACTCCTAATATCGAACCTACAGCTGTTCCTCCATGCAACTTAGTCAGCCTGTTCCACCCACCATCTTGAGATTTCCCTGAGGGTGGGGCTGGTCACTCCTACCTCAAAAGTGAAATCAGACCCATTGTTTACTCGCAGATTAGGGACCTCAGTCTTAGGAACTGAGAAGCAGTTCTAAGCAGATCTAAGGGGCTGTGTGGAACTGGGAAACCCCTCTCCAGCTTGTGGGATGTGCAAGGGGTGGCCTCCTGCCTGCCCTGTTACACGCCCAAACGGGAGGAGTCTGTGATCAGAACTCGGCTCAGTAGGGCATATATACCCAAGATGGCCACTTGCCACAGTTTCTTCAAAAGCTGCCTGTAACTGTTGAACAAGGCAGGGACTAGCACCATCCTCAGGAACCTTTGATCCAAAGAAGCAGCCTGGACTCACTTTCAGCCTCCAGTTTCTGTGCATAGCTAAGACTCCATAGGTCCTGAGCTCCTCAGGTGGGACTGGGTTTCCACACCCCTAGTGGTTACAGTTGAGAACTACATAAACACTGGCCCAGTTGGGCTGGTGCCTCCTTCATGCCCCTCTTCCCTTGCAGGGACTGTGACAACCCCACAGAGCAGCTCTTGGGGTGTCTAAAGATCACAAGACAACCAAGAGTGTGGCAACAGTGATCCTGGGGAAGCTAACTTCCAGCTGGCCACCCTCCTTAGAACAATCAGAGTCCCATACACCTATACCAGGATCTACTAGGCTCCCTACAGCTCCTGGGTCCCCAGCTTAAGAAGATCAGAAGTTTGGTCAGGCAGAAAATAATCTGCCCAGGAGTGCATCTCAGGTGGTGCTGAACTCTGTTCTCACAAGAAGCAGGAGAGGTCAGGGTCTTCTGCCTCTCTGCAGCAGAAAATTTTGATGAGATCCTCTAGGAAAACCCAAGGCCACCAGAGGTTACCAAGCTTCATCCCCTCCGACAAGCTTAACTGGGAAGAGTTTCCAGCTAGATGGCAGATATGAACGCATTCCCCCATGGTACACACTGACCTAGAGGGCAAAAACTCAGAACTTTCCCAACTCCTTTTTTGTTTTGTAGTTCCTGTTGCTGCCTAGTATTTTTAACTTTTTTAACTTTTAACTCTTTAATGTTTTTTGTATCATCCTTTTTAGCTCTATTGTTATTACTGAATTTGGTGTTCTTGAATGTATATATATATATTTGTGTTCATTTGTATGCATTGGTGGTTGGTTTCTACTGTCACTCTGTCTTCTTGAACTTGACTGCTATCTCCATAGCATTGGAATCCAACCAGGGAAACTCTTCATAATAGCAAACTAGCCCTCAGTCTCCTTGGGTCAAAGAGAACCATGTTCCGTACTAACCTCTTCTTCCCCTGTTCTCCTGCAATTCCTAAACTATATGCTGTTCTCTCTCCTCCACACTCAAAGTCTTTATGCCACTACCATCCCATTTCTATCTTTTCCTTATTCCTAATTGAATAACCTACACCATACTGAACTCTTGTACCTCTTTAGTCTAAGTCAAGAGTTCTAAACTACCTCCCAACCTCACTTCCTTGGCTTTCCAGTCATTTCTTCTCCCCACCTACAGAGGCCCTGCTATCTGAAGAAAAGGACATCCTTCAAAATGGGTAATTGCTTGATATCGTAATATATTGTGAGAACTGTCATGGAAAAAAACTGCTCCTATAGGTGCTAATTATCATTATAACTGTTTAAGTTGAAACTATCTAGTATATGCACCTATAGGCTCTCGTATCCTCACTGACTGCACTGGCAGCTATTGATCTGAGCTTCCCAAATAGCACCCCATCCCAATGAAGCAAAGTCATAAGAAGCTCCAATAACCCCTACAAGAGTAATATTCATGGTCGGTCTTCAAGACACACCCCTGTATCTGAAAATGAGGAAAAGGGGAAATAACTCTCCTCCTCAACCTCACAGCTCTCCATCCAAGGACTCCATGGTGGGGGCCCTAGATGAAAATTTAAAAAATTGTATCAACATTATGATTAGTAACTCAATCAAATAGTTGAAAGAATTAAGAGATCAGAGATCAGTTTCAAGTGATGAGAGAAAACTTTTATAAGGAAATAGGGGAGCAATTCCATGAGATCAAAGATTATATTTATAAAGAATTAGACACCCTGAAAAGAGATGTAGCAGAGCTATCAGAATTGAAAAATACTGTCAATCAAATCAGATCTTCACTGGAAGATACTAACACCAGAGTAAACTCAACTGAAAATAGAACCTCAGCTCTCAAAGAATGTACATCAGGTAATGAAGACAGGCTGAGCAATGTTGAGTTCAAGGAGGGCAGACAGGAGAAGAAACTTATGATACATAACTAGAACTTCCAAATAATATTTGACGAGATGAGGAGAAATAATCTGAGAGTCATTAGACAGGATGAAAACTCTGAATAGCAAACAAGGGGCATTAAGAACCTTCTAAGTGAAATTATAAAGGAGAATTTTCCTTACATTAGAATTGACCCAGAATACTGAATCCAAGACACTTATAAGATACTAAACAGGCCTAATCAAATGAGAAATTCACCAAGACATATCATATATAAAATGAATAACAGAGAAATTAAAGAGAGAATTCTAAAAGCAGCTAGAGAAAATCCCCAAATCATATTCAGAGGCAAACCAATTAGGATCACTATGGATTTTTTCATATCAGACAATGAAGGCCAGAAGAACTTGGAACAATATTTTTCAAGCCTTGAAAGAAACAATTTTCAGCCAAAAATAATATACCCTGCAAAACTCAGTTTTAAATGTGATGGAGAAATTAAATACTTCAGTGATAAATTCAAGTTAGCAAGATACATGAACAGAAACCCTACACTATAGAATATTCTCAAGGATATTCTTCATTCAGAAGAAAATGCTAATAATATCCTAAACACTTAAACAAGGGAGTGCCAATAACCACATACACACCAAAAGATACCCAAGATGGCTCAAAATTCAGCAAAAGTTTGAGATTCAGTTTCCCATATCTAATCTGAATGTGAATGGTCTCAATGCCCCAATTAAGAAACACAGATTGGCTCACTGGATCAAAAAACAAAATCCAACAATATGTTGTCTACAGGAGACACACCTCACACTTAAAAATAGACACAGACTGAAAGTGAAAGGTTGGCAAATTGTCTACCAGGCCTGTGGCCCAAAAAAGCAAGCTGGAGTGGCAATCCTAATATCTGATAAAATTAATTTTGACCTAAAAACTAGTCTGAAAGGACAAAGATGGACACTTCATCATACTAAAAGGGACAATTCATCAAGAAGATATAACAATAATTAACACTTATCCCCCCAATTACAACCACCGCAAATATATGGAAAAAATACTCAAGGACATTAAACTCCTCATTGATCTCAACACAATAATACTGGGGGACTTCAATACACCACTATCAACACTAGACAGATCATCAAAATAAAAAATCAGGAAAGACATCTCCAATTTGAACAACTCTATTAATCAGTTGGGCTTAACAGACATCTACAGAATATTCCATCCTAAGTCGGCTGAATTTACCTTTTTCTCAGCAGCTCATGGATCCTTTTCTAAAATAGACCACATCCTAGTTCACTGAGCTAACCTTAACAAATACAAAAAAGTTGATAATCTCCCATGTATCCTGTCAGACCACAAATGCTATGATCTTAGCAATTAACAGCAAGAAAAACAATAGAAACTCCTCAAATACTTGGAAATTGAATAATACCCTCTTAAACGAAGAATGGATAAAAGAGCAGAATCAAGAAATTCTTGGAAATGAATGAGAATAAGGAAAAAACATATTGAAATCTCTGGGATAGTATGAAGGCATTCTGAAAAGGTAAATTTATAGCACTGAGTGCATACATCAAAAATCTAGAAAGAGCTCAAATAAATAGTCTTATGCTACAACTCAAACGCCTGCAAAAATGAGGAACAACCCAATCCCAAAGCTAATAAAAGATGGGAAATAACTAAAATCAGAGCTGATATCAGTGAAATTGAGAACAAAAAAAAAAAAACAATAAAGATTATCAACAAAACAATGAGTTGATTCTTTGAAAAAAGAAACAGGACTGACAGACTCCTTGCCAACCTCACCAAAAGGTAGAAAGAAGTGAAGCAAATCAACAAAATCAAAGCTGAAAATGGAGATATCACCATAGACTCAACCAAAATTCAGAAGATTATCAGAACTTATTTTGAAAATTTATATTCTGTCAAGTTTGATAATCTAGAGGATATGAACAAATACTTGGTCACATATGACATCCCCACATTAACACTGGAGGACATTGAATATCTAAACCAATCTATCTCAGTAGTGAAATCAAAGCAGCAATCAAAGCTATTCCAAAAAAGAAAAGCCCAGGACCAGGTGGGTATACAGCAGAATTCTACCAAATTTTCACAGAAGAGTTAACACCAATCCCCTATATGTTCTTCCATGAAATTGAAAGGGTGGGAGCACTCCCAAACACTTTTTATGAAGCAAATATTACACTGATTCCAAAATCCAACAAAGACACATCAAGAAAGGAAAACTGCAGACCAATTTTCCTGATGAACATAGATGCAAAAGTCCTTAATAAAATTCTAACTAATTGGATTCAAAAGTACATTAAAAAGATAATTCATCATGATCAAGTGGGCTTCATCCCAAGAAAACAGGGCTGGTTCAATATACGCAAATCAATAAATGTAATTCACCACTTAAACAGAATTAAAAATAAAAATCATGTAATCATCTCAATTGACACAGAAAAGGCCTCTGATAAAATTCAGCACCCATTTATGCTCAAAACTCTGGAGAAGATAGGGATCAAGGGAAGATACTTTAACTATGTATGATCCATTTTTGACAGATCCATAGCCAACATTATGCTCAATGGAGAAAGACTGAAAGCATTTCCACTGAATTCAGGAACAAGACAAAGTTGTCCACTTTCACCAGTCTTATTCAATATAGTCCTTGAAACCCTTGCCAGAGCTATCAGACAAGAGAAGGAAATCAAAGGAATTCATATAGGAAAAAAGGAAATCAAGTTGTCTGTATTTGCTGATGACATGATTCTATACCTAGAAGACCCAATAAGCACAACCAGTAGACTTCTAGAGCTTATTGGTGATATCAGCAAAGTGGCTGGCTGTAAGATCAACACCAATAAATCACACAAGAAGTCCACAAAAGAAGAAATTAGGAAATCTGTCCCATTCACCTTCTCCTCCAAAAGTATAAAATACTTGCACATCAATTGTATAAAGGATATTAAGGACCTCTACAACGCAAACTATCAAACACTAAAAAATGAAATTGCAGAAGACTTGAGTAGATGAAAAAATATTCCATGTTCATGGTTATGCAGAATTAATGTAATCAAAATGGCCATTCTACCCAAAGCCCTATACAGATTTAACACAATCCCTACCACGATAACAATGTCATTCTTCATGGATATAGAAAAAGCAATTCTCAACTTTATGGAATAATAGAAGACCCAGATTCAGCAAAACATTACTCAGCAAGAAGGAGGAACCAGGTGGTATCTCAATTCCTGACCTGAAATTATACTATTGGGCTATAGTAACAAAAACAGCATGGTATTGCTTTCAAAACAGAACTGAAGACGAGTGGAATAGAAGAGAGGATTCTGAGATGAACCCCCATACCTTTAATTATCTGATATTTGATAAAGGGGGCAAAAGCATAGTGTAGAAGAAAGACAGCCTGTTCAACAAATGGTGTTGGACAAATTGGACAGCCATATGTAGACAACTGAAATTGGAACCTTACCCTTCAACCTGCACAAAAATTAAATCAAACTGGTTCAAGGGTCTGGATATTAAACCAGCAACTCTACAATTGTTTGAAAAAGAAGTAGGATCGACATTACATGACATAGAGGTCGGCACAGCCTTCTTTAACAGGACTCCCATGGTGCAAGCGGTAAAATCAAGAATATATGCATTGGATGCAATTAAACTAAAAAGCTTTTGCACAGCGAAGGATTTAGTCAAGAGTCTTAAGAGAGAACCTACAGAATGGGAGAAAATTTTTGCCTGCTACACCTCGGACAGAGGGCTAATATCCAGAATATACAAAGAACTGAAAAAACTAAACACCAAAATCACAAATAATCCAGTCGATAAACGGGTTACGGAACTGAAAAGACACTTCTCAGAAGAGGAAGTCCAAAAAGCCCATAAAGATATGAGAAAATGCTCTGCATCACTAGCAATCAGAGAACTGCAAATCAAAACTTCACTGAGATTCCACCTCACTCCTGTTAGAGTGGCAAAAATGAAGAACATGAACAATGACAGATGCTGGAAGGGTTGTGGGAAAAGAGGAACACTTTCACACTGCTGGTGGGACTGCAAACTGGTTCAGCCACTCTGGAAAGCAATGTGGAGACTCCTCAAAAAATGAGGGCTGGAACCACCTTGTGACTCAGCTATCCCACTCCTGGTATTTTCCCAAAAGAGTTAGAATCAGCATATTATAAAGATATGGCTTCATCAATGTTTATAGCAGCTCAATTTACTATAGCTAGATTATGGAACCAATCCAGATGCCCCTCACTTGATAAGTGGATTCAAAAACTTTGGTACATATATACAATGGAATACTACACGGCTGTTAGAGAAAACGATATTATGGGTTTTGCAGCCAAATGAATGGAGATAAAAAAAATTATGCTAAGTGAAATATCCCAACCTCAGAGACTCAAGGGCTGAATGTTTTCTCTCTTTTGTGGAAGCTAGACTACAACTGGAAACAGTATGATAGATGGCTAAGCTAATAATAACCACAACATGTATGAATTTTTACACAAACAGGAGAAACCTTGCCTAGAATACCTGGAGACATAGGGAGGGGTGAGGGAATAAGAAGGATATCATGGAAACTGGAGGGAAGTAGTATGGGGGAATCAACTCAGAGGGAAACCTCCGACTTCCAGGAGAAGTCCATTTAACACAAGGGTTTAATTGGGAGAAACAGAACCATGGGGAACCCAAGGAGGGAAGCCATGGAATGGCATCAGTCTTGGCTTGCTACGTGAATATATATTTGTTCTTGATTGTTTGACAATGATTCTCCCTTAATTGTAAGTCCATATTTGACAAATATATATATATATACATATGTATATGTGTGTGTATATATATATATATATATATATATATATATATATATATATATATTTCCATTGGGCAGGTGAAAGGAAAATGATATTACAGATTTAGGGAAGTCATGATCATATGTCTGAAGATAAAGAAGAATTATTAAAAATAAAAAATAAAAAAGACTTGGCTGGAGGAATCCAGATGGGAAGTAATGAGAGTAAAGCTTAGTTTGAAAGATATCCTTCCCTGTTTTTTATCCTCTTTGGTTAAAGTTGGTTATATTTTATTGCTGAGAACTTTTTCTCTACTTACCTGATATTTTTTCTTCAGACATAACCATTAATTTACTCAGTCATTCAACAAACATTTACTGAATACCTTTTACACGCTAAACTCTGTTGATTCTAATGTACAAAAATGAGTGATAAATGCTGTGACAACAAGAAATTCAGTCTGAGAAGTCCAAGAAGCTCCACAGATAACCATAATGTCATGTTGAAAGTATAGAATAACACCTGGATACAATTGTTATCAGAATATTAAGAATAAATGCAGCCCTCCAAAACCTTCTCTACCTTGTCACCAGAGAAAGTCCTAAAAGACAGATCTCATTGTTTTTTAAGAGACTTATATTCTACTGGTAAGTTAACTTGAAGTCATTAGTCTGTTTTATGGTCCCTTCTTGGATTCCTTGTTTTGTATTACAAGATTGTTTGAACTCCTTGCTCCATTTTCATTTCTTTAAAATGCTCCCCTCTTCTACCTTGTGCTGTTTGCCCTTTAAAATTCAGCTCAGGTGTTATTTCATCTCGAAAAATGTTCTAGATGTTCTACAGATTCTTGGTTGTTTGATTTTCTACATGTCTCTGCATCACCCTGTACTTTTGTCTGTGATTGCCCATATCATCCTACCTTATATCCTCTCCATAGTTCTCATTTACTTTTTCTCACATGTACTATACATATGAATTCTTTGAGGATGTCAGCTAGATCCTACTGGGATTCCCAGTGTTTGATGGAAGAATAAGTAAATCAGTCAGTGAATTAATTTGCCCTAATAAAAGAAAGAAAACCAATGAGGTGGCATCTAAACTTTGAAAGATGCATGAGATTTGCCAGGAGGAGGAAAGGGGAAAGAAAAAAGGCATTCCTGTCCAAAACAACATTGTCTGCAAAGTCACAGACAAGAAAAAAGACCAGCATGTATAAAATATGACAAATTGCTGACCCGGGGATGTAACTCAGTGGTAAAACACTTGCCTAGAATGCATGAAGTCTGGGTTTGATCCCCAGCACCAAAGGGGAAAAAAATGGTGACAAAACATACTTTTTTAGAAACTGTTCTTCTGTCAGAAGTAAAGTTCATTCTCAGTACAAACATTGTACTAGATGAGTCTTCACCCAGCATTGAAGAATCTTACAATAGGATGTTTATTTTTTTGTAGACTAATGAAGTTTCAGTGGCATTTAAATAACTGTTTTGTTGCTTATATACCTGTTTCTCAAACCAAAGTTATTATTTGGGCCTCCTCAGAAATTTGAGAGATATTTTTGGTGTTTGTGTGTTAGGCCTGAATGTTTTCTCTTTCATATGTGGAAACTGGAGTGAAACTAATATCATACACATGAATGAAAATCAAACTCTGTAATCCTGCAACTTTCCTGGTCTCACATGAGTATGGTCCAAAGATCCAGTGTAACTTCAGTCTCCTAGGAATATCTAAAGCTAGAATCCATCAAGAAGTTCTCCCTTCCAATTCAGGTATTACTTCTGTAACAGGGAAAAAAAAAAACAGTATATACTATTGATACGGATCAGAGCACAAAACTTAAAATGTCTCTGTATAACTCCTGGATCATAGGATCTGGAAAGTACAGGCCCTAGGTGGCTAAGAACAAATCCCCAAAAATACAAATTCACTTATCCAGCTATGAAAACAATAGAATTTTGTATATCACAGGGAAACCTCCTGTAAATCCAATCCTATATTCCTTGTTGTCTTGGTTTTTTTCCTCCTCTTCCTCTTTTTCTCCTTTTAAGTTAATAATAATGCCATCTTCTTATTAGAGAAATTAAGGAATTGATTATGACTCCATTAAAATACTCACCACACCATGGGTTTCTAGAGCCCTTTTATTATCACTAAATTATTTAGGTTATTGAAGCCAAAATCAAATGCTAAAATTCAAATGGAATAATTGAGAAATTCCTTCCTTTTTTAAAACATTTCTTTTTTTTTAAGAAAGAAAAATATTATGATTATAAAAATGACATGCTCATTGTAAGAAACCTGGAAACTGACAAAAGAATAGCAAAGGGAATAAAAATCATAAATTACTCCAACATTCTGAAATAAATTTTCATGCAGATCCTTTTGTCTTTTTCATTGATTTTTGCATATACATTTAAATATAAAGATTATACACTGTATGTATAATTTTGCATATTTTTAAAATACATATTTTAAGAGTTTTTCTTGGTCCATGAATATTCTTCAGAAGTATCATTTTAGGCTACGCAATATTTTATCACAAGGATAGATCATTATTTTTTAATACCTATATTCTCTTTTGATTTCTTATTTTTATTAATGTAAATAACTGAAATAAATGTGCATAAAAATTAATCCATTTTCTGAGGATATATTTCTAGAAGGGATATTATTATGTCAATGGATATGAAAATGTTGAAGATTTAACTTTCCTTTTAAGAACATCATATTTGGGTTGTTAAAGTATTAATGACACATCATCTGAACACATCTTTTAAAAAAAAGAGGGGACAGAGAGAGAAGCAACTTTTATTTAATTTTTCATGTCACTTTCATTCCTCAGACACTGTTGTGTACATGGCGCTGGGGTTTGAACTCGCATACTTGCCCGTAACCGCCAAGCCACCACTCCAGCCCCATCTGAACACATCTTTGATGACTGTGTAGCAACTAACATTCAGATAATCTCTACAAGCATTACCGTGAATTAACTGAATGTAACATTTTATTTTGAGTACTAGAATGCACCTTTTCCTTCTGTCTCCTATTCCCTGGTTTCCAGAAATCAGCAAATCAGACTGAGCACATTTAGTGTCAGACAAGTGCTCTTGCTTATCTTGTTTATGGCTGTGTGCTCACCCCATTGCTCTCAATATTCACATTTCTTTCTTTTCTTTCAGATGGAATGGGGCGAGTCCTTGCTCAAGATGTATATGCAAAAGACAACTTACCCCCGTTCCCAGCATCAGTAAAAGATGGCTATGCTGTCAGAGGTAAATTTATGGTTTACTTGAGTTTGTCATACTCACACTATATTTTTTTTCTTTTCAGATTTTTGTCTCAGCCCAGGTACCCAATTCTATTGCATGCATTTCCCCCATGACTGTTAGAATAGCTTAAATTCACAGATAATCATGCTTATCTACAGCTATGTGTTCTAGCACAATTCTAATTGAAGCTTTTCGATGCAATACTATATTTATAAGAGAATACTTGTTTGTAAATAATATATAGGGATTAAATAAAAGCATGGTTACTATAATTTATTCTTTTGACTGCCAGCCAGCAGTCATTCTTGGTCTGGAAGTTTTCTAAATCTTTTCTAGTTGAAAATATCTATATGGTCCCAGGAAAATGAGCAGATTCTCAACACAAGAATTAAGCGAGGCAATCTGTTCTCTTGCGTTAAGCTCACATATCAGTAAAGGGCTTCATGTAAAGCAAGCATGAGGGAAACCTCTCTCTGATGCCATATTTCAGAGCTTGGGAGCCCTAGATGGTATTGGCAGCTCATACCCACAAAGTTGCCCAGAACTGCATAAATCTTTTTTTTTAAGTTTATTAGAAGTATATAGCGATACAGGATACGGATGAGGGGGAAACATTGTCAAAACAGTAGCAATCAATGTGTATAAACTTTATTATCCAGGGGTAACGCCAACGCATAGATAAATTACTATGGGTTTCATCTGTAGAACTGCATAAATCTTAAAAGCTAATATTAAATAGCACATGACTCCCCAAAATTCAATCCAAGAACCCAAGATGAAAATCCAACCAAATTGCTTAGAAACTATTATTGGACTTTTTTTGTTTTTGTTTTGCTTTTCCATGTACAGCATGATGTTTTGAAATATGTATACATCGTGGAATGGTTCATTTGAGCTAACTAACATATGCATTAACTAACATACTTAGTGTTTATGATGAGAATACTTAAAATCTTTTAGCAACTTCAAAACACAATACATTATTATTATGTTATTAATTATTAATTCAAGGCTTATAACAAAGAAATTTCAAAAGATTCTCAATTTATCAGAATTGTTTAAAAGACTTTATTTTTAACTGAAATATGAAATTTGTATGTATTAATGGAGTACCATGTAATGTTTTGGTACATGTATATATTGTATAATATTTAGGTTAAACATGTCTATCCTCCTCATCGACCATTTCCTTTTTAATAGTCAATTATGGAGTCTCTTATTTGGTTTTTGGTTTTTTAACCACATCTAGACATTAAAGTGATTTTTTTGTAATTAGATATATTCATTAATCTCCCTCATGCTCTGTTAGCATCTCTTAGCAGTATCTATTTATGTTGGAAGGCAGTGTAGCAAATTGTTAAGGCTATGTATGTATGGGCTTTGTTCCAAAGTCAGACTTCTCTGGGTTTTACTACTAGTTTCATCTATGTAACTTTGAGCAAATCACTTAAAGTTTTTAAGCCTCAGTTTTCTCATCTGTAAAAGGTAAAAATTATAACAATAGTTACTCCAAGTTGTTATGAGGATTAAATAAAACCATAGAAAAACCTTACTAAGGTACCTGGCACACACAAAAGAGAGCTCAATAATTCTTAAAAGTTTAATGATGATAACTGTTATCACTGTTACTATTATTATAAACATTTTCTTAGACCATTGCTGAAAAAATTATATTTATCTGAATTGTGAATCACATATTTTATGTAAATAAGTAAGATAGTGTGGAGATTGGTTTTATGTTTTGATTTCCCCTAGTGTATTTCTTTCTGAGGAAATCTATCTTGAATGTGCCTTATTTAGCTTGATGTCACTAGATGAGAATACTTCAGAAGTCAGCAAACCCAAAATAAATAACAAATCCTAATGGCTTCTATATTTTTGCTTCCAAATTTATTCCTTCTGTAGGAATGAGACTGAATACTGTCCAGAAAGGAAATTATTTTATTTTTCCTATAGCTTTATTGGTTCTTCTTGTTTCTTATTCCCCATCTAAATTCAGTTTCGGTCTTATAATTTGTGGCAATACAAGATTACTGTAAAAGTATAAAAAAGTCTTACTTGCTGAGTAGAATAAACAGCTACAGCAGATGAAATACTAGCGGCAAGAAGTATTTTTTTACATTCTTAAGATATACAGTAGGAGAGTGAGAAAATAAATTACTTGATGCAGAATTACTTTCAAAGAGAATGTTGTCTGTGATTTTTACTGAGGTAACTAAAAGCAGCTCAATAAAAAATAAACTACTGCTCTTACTTTTTCTTGTTGCTCAAAACTTAGCCCACATTAGTCATAAAACATCCTTTCTGCTACTATATAATCTATTAACTTTTATGTAAAATTACCTTTCAATATCATGCTTATTCTTTTGTTTTGGAATGGTGTTATTATTAGTTATTTCTCCAAAAAGAAAATTTTCCAATGACATTTCACAGTATAAAAACTGCAAGATATCCTCTAGCATACAACTGATTCTCATTCTTTCTTACAAAGCTTTGCTAGTTCTCTAAATATGACTATATAACAAAGGCATAACTTATAACATGACCATTGTGGATTTGACTAAATCTCAAAGTAGGAATGGCTATTATACATTATAATTGAAGCATCTAAAGTCCCTGGTAGACAAAGAGGCTTGGTTTTATAACCATGCTGCAGTTTTCAGTGTATACCTCCCTCACCTTTGTCTTCAATTCAGGAATATAAATTCTATCAGTAATTAAGAATATTTTAATTTTTTGAATGTGACTACATTCCTTAATCTCTTCACTGTCATACTAGCACCCCAGGCAGTGTTTTAGTTAAAAAAAAAAAAAATCCTTGAGGCAATTGTTGTGGCTCTCTACCACTTTCTACTTTGTATGCCTGCTTCTCCCCACCTTGCTCTCTTCCTTTCTCCCCACTCCCTTTATTCTCCTTTCTTCTTCCCCTCTGCCTTTGCCTTAGGCCTTCCAATAATAACCAGTGGCACTTGTGAGCATTGCTAACCCTCTAGGTGTAAGAGGTTGCTAACTTGCTCTGGAGCATTAAACTTTAGCCAGTATCCTTCAGAAACTTGTGGGATAAAACTCCAAACCAATTGGATGATCATTTGCTTTAAGGTATGTGGGTTGAATAGTCAAGATAGTAATAAAGTGACTAAGAAAATAATAACTAAGTAGAAAAAAGTTTTAAAAAACATAAGAACAGAATGTCAAGAATGCAGGAATCAGACGATAAATGACATAAGTAACAGGAAGACCTAATTAACCTAAAACCATATTCAAGAGGGAGAGATTTGAAAGATAAAAGTAGAAAAAAGAAAATGAAAGTGGTATATTAAGAATTAGAATCAATATATTTTTATTCTTCATGTTTTGGAATTTTATTTCTTGTTTAATACTGATCATCCTCTTAATGTATTCATACCCTCTACTATAGATGTGGGTGCCTGTTGTCTCAGTTTTTTCCTAGATGTTAATAAAGGCCAAAATATCTCAGAATCTCAAGTATAAGTTTCTTGAAAAAGTTTAACTTGAAAAATTTATGCCTTCATAACTTGTGTTGGCATCATTTAGAAAAAGGGAATATTTTAAACTACCCAGGAATTATTATACAATTCTGAAAGAATATGTTAAGAGAAATCCTTGCCATTTCAGTAAAATTTTGGGTTTTTTTTTCTTTTTTTACATTCTGATTTAAAATACTTTAATCAGAAAATCAAAAAGAACATTATGAAACTACCCATCATCTTAACATTTTCTGTGTTTAACCCATATCCAGTGTGCTCAAGCATACTAAAATTCAATACAGACAGTCCACAACCATTCTTACTTAGAGTTACTTCTTATTCTTGTAGTGATATATATGTTTCAGGGTTTCTATTCTATTTGAATCTTCTTCACCCACAGCTTGTTCTTCAACTCTTTTGGTAGCCTGTGATTACTTTCCACTGTAGAATACTCAGATGAAAAAGAGGGCCTTAGAATATGGGAAGTATTGCTCATGTCAACAGATAAATAACTTGGAATAATTAATTTTAGTTATTTCCAAAGAGATTAAAATACCATATTTAAGGAAATAAATGCCTCCTTTCCCTTTATTAGTAATAGTACTAATAAACATGCATTTTTCCCCTGGAAAAGAATACCAAATATCTTCTCTCTTTTACTACTGCCAGATCCCACCTGTGCATAAGCAAAGACAGCACATTTAAAACTCCAAACACTTGCCTGATTTAATCCCTCATATAATTGCTGTATTAATCCTTTCACCCCAACCTTCTTACCGCATCTCTGCCCCATCTTCCTGTAACCTTGATTTTTAATATACATTTAAATATTGTTACCCTGTGCCTGTTATACAGTCTTCATTTCATAATCAGAGCAGATGAATTATTAAGCCCTCTGCCTTATTCCTTTGTCAGAGATTATTTTCTAGAATCTCTGAAAGTTATGCTATTTATATAGGCCTCAGTTTATTCAGTCCTAATGTAGAGATGATAGAACTCTTTATTACTGAATATAAGTAAATAGCTAAACAGTATTTCAAGAGATTACACATGGCTGGAAAGAGAAAATAAGGATAATTCTATGGCAAATGCTTTGGAGATGATCATTATATATACAGTGCCACAGTGAATACTTATCTCCTGGAATCAATTTTATATCAAATGACATAAAAATCTTCAAATACATGAACAAAAATGAGTGTTTTCTGAACATTAAAAAAGAAGAAAGAAGGGGCTGGAGCCGTGGCTCAGTGGTTTCGGCGCTTGCCTGGCAAGCACGAGGACCCGGGTTCAAACCCCAGCACCATGTACCCAACTAGTGTTGGAGCAACTAAGGATATGTGAAAAACCAAATAAAGTTGTTTCTCTCTCTGTCTCTCTCACTGTCCCTCTCTCTTAAAAAAAAAAAAAAGAAGAAGAAGAAGAAAGAAGAGCAAACAACTTCAATATCTAGCATTTAGCTTAAGGAATTGTTTATATAATGTATTTGCTGTTAAGAGTTTGGTTTATGTTGCTTTTATTACACCCTTTAAATTAAATTCTACAGTTACAAAGCAGAAAAGAAAACCCATTAGCAGATATGTCAGAATTAGGAGGAAAAAAGACTTTATAGAAATCCTTGAAACCCATCCATTTTTCTATTATCATACTGTGGCTTTCTTAGTTTATGTTTTTCCATAGGTTCATGTGCCACCAGGCCTCCACCTCTGTTCCTTCCTACTTAAGTTTATAGAATTCATCTAAGAAAATAGCAGCTTTTAAAAACTACAGTCTTAACTGGACATAGTGGCACATGCCTGTAACCTCAGCAGCTTGGGAGGCAGAGGTCAGAGGATCACAAGTTATAGGCCAGCATCAGCAACTTGGCAAGGCCCTGAAGCAATTTAGTGAGACCCTGCCTTAAAATAAATAGATAGAAAGGGCAGAGAATGTGATTCAATGGTAAAGTGCCCCTGGGTTTAATCCTTAGTACTTTAAAAAAAAAAAAAAGTTAAGTAAAAAAATTTTTTGAATAAATAAAGAAAACAGTCTTTTAATTGATATTTTAAAAATCAGTTATCATACCATCAAAAACACAATCAATAACTAGACAGAGGAATCAAATAGATACTTCCCAAAAAAAGAAATACAAATGATCGATAAAAATATGAAGAAATGTTCAACATCTCTAGCATCTAGAGAAAAGCAAATTAAAACTACACTGAGATTTTGTCTAGTTTCATCCATTTTCCTGCAAATGCCATAATTTTATTTTTCTTTATGTTTGAATAAAGCTCCATTATGTATATAAACTACATTTCCTTTTTGTTTGTTTGTTTTAAGAGAGAGAGGGATAGTGAGAGAATCAATTTTACTTGGTTTTCATTGCTCCAACATTTTGTTGTGTACATGGTGCTAGGATTCAAAACTGCATCCTTGTGCGTGCCAGGCAAGCACCATAGCTGCTGAGCCATCGCTGCAGCCCCAAGCCACATTTTCTTTATCCACTCATCTGTTGATGGACAACAAAGCTGGTTCCATAGTTTGGCTGTTGTGAATTGTGCTGCTGTAAGCATGGGTGTGTGTATATCACTGTACTAAGATGACTTTAATTCTTCAGAGAAAATACTGAGAAGAGGCATAGCTGAGTCTGGTGGTGGTTCCATGCCTAGTCTTTTGAGGAGCCTCCATATTGATTTCCTTGACAGTTATACTAATTTACAGTCCCACTAATGGTGTAAAAGTGTTCCTTTTTCTCCACATCCTTTGCAGCATTTATTATTATTTGTATTCTTGATGATTGTCATTCTGACTGGTATCAGATGAAATCTCAATGTAGTTTTGTTTACATTTCCACAATTGCTAATGATGTTGAGCATTTTTTCATGTTTGTTGGCCATTTGTATTTCTTCTTTTGAGAAGTGTCTGTTTAGTTCATTTGCCCATTTATTAATTGGGTTATTTGATTATTTGACTTAAAACTTTTTGAGCTCTTTATATATTCTAGATATTAATCCTCTATCAGAAAAGATAACAAAGATTTTTTTCTGTGAGTTCTTTTTCCACATTCCTAATTGTTTCCCTTGAGTACAGAAGCTTTTGAATTTGATACCGTCCCATTTATTAACTCTTAGCATTATTTCCTAAGCTTTAAGGGTCCTATTGAGAAAGTCACTGCCTTCTCAACATCTTTTAAGAGAGAAAAAGAGGGAGAGAGAGAGAAAGAGAGAATCAACTTTATTTAGTTTTTCATCTAGCCTTTGGTTTTCTTAGTTGTGTATGTGGTGCTGGAGTTCAAACCCGGAACCTTGTGCATGCCAGGCAAGTGCTCCAACAACTGAGCCACCATTCCCTCTAGCTCCTTTCTCAACGTTCTTAAGATGGTGAATGTTGACTGAAGTTTTGACGAAAATATGCATGGATCAACAGAAAATGTATACAATATAGCAAATGTAGAATTTTGTGTTGGAAAATAAAATGTTAGTGTTCATTTATGTTTGTATCTTTCTAAAAATATTCTTAAGAATGATGCTTATTCATTTATTGGGCATTTCAAGCACTGTATATGTTGAACATTTATTTAACACCTATTTTATGGCAAAGTCTCGGTATTCCCGAGACAAGTAAGCAAATCACTGCAAATGTATTTACAAGCCACACTTAGAGTTATTTCAGGCTACACTGGGGAAGTAGTTGACTTGAGGGGAGGTTAGTCAGATATGACTTTATAAAGGTGACACTTCAGCTGAGTCTTAAAAGCTAAGAAGTCTTTAATCAAAAGACACCAATAAGAAAAGGATGCTACAAGTAGTAGAAGAAGCCTGTCATGTTGCTGAAATACAAGTTCTCTCTGTACTAAGGGAACTATTGTACTAGAAGGTAAGAATGGCTGGAGAATAAAATATAAATAACACATGAACCAGAGGCCTCTGCACATAATCGTGTAGCGTCTCTCTGTCCCGCAACACATATACACACACACACATTACCCATTTAGTTCTTATTCATGCTTCATATTCAAACAAGAAATCCTTTTTTCAGGGTTACTCTCCCTGACTCTCTAGGCTACAGTATACTTTTCTTGTATACTCTCATAAGATCATTTTCCTTTCCTTTGGAATAGTTTTCCTAATTTGTACTTATATATTCATGAATGTGATTATTCAGTTCATACCTATTTCCCCCATAACATCATTGGTTTAATTGTTTTGTTGCATTACAAGCCAATAGTATACACACACAGAGAGAGAGAGAGAACATATACAATTCATACACACACATATATAAACAAAAACAAGTTTAATTAAGCATTAACCATTCTTACCATAATGATGAGATCTATATTCTTTATTCTTTTCTTTCTTTTTTTTTTTTTTAAGGCAGGGTCTTGCTATGTTGCCCAGGCTTGTCTCAAATTCCTGGGCTGAAGTGTTATCCTGCCTCAGCCTCCAGAGTAGCTGGGTATGCAGGCACATGCCAATATGCTCAGCCTATGAGATATATTTTCTATGCTTTTTCATTAGAAAAATGTTTACAAGTTGATTTAATTGCCCACCTCCATTTGTGGTCCAGAATTTGAAAAACCTTGCAACAGACTGGAACTACATTAAATGGAAATATGTCTGGTTTTACTCTATATTATTCCCAGACCATAGTATGACACAGCATAGAAGACACTCAGTAGAAATTTACTGAGTAATTAAGAGAATTGAATAGCTTTAAAAGGCAGTATTTTTGTAGTATTATTATCCTCATTTTAATCAACAAGAAAAATGAAGGTTAAAGAGCTTTAGTAATTTTGCAAGAAGTCCTGAAGCCAGTGGCAGAATCATGATTCAGATTCAGTTTTGTTTTCATATTTCCTTTTGTGCAAGAAGTAAAAAGAGAAAATGTCTGTCTAGGCTGCTATGGGAGGTGGTAAGCTGATAATTATTTCTCTATTAGAGAAAATAAGTTAATTCACATTTAAGTGCAGCTAGTGTGGAATTCCAAAAGATAAATGATGTGTTGTCTTCAATAAGAAAAATCACCATTTACTTTAAAATACTCCAAAAATAAGTAGGGAGATAGATTAAACAACATTGGTAAAATGTTGACAATTGTTGAAGCAATAACTTCTATCTGATTTAAATAGTTATTTTTAAAAAAGAAACCATGAAAATAATGTAAATAGCATCACAGGAAAACTCTTCTAGTGTTTACAAATGAACACATAAAATACAATAGGAATCCAAGAAAATACAAGAAATACCTGAGAAAACATCTATAAAGCACAATATCTAGCAATAAAAGGAACCCAGTGTTAGTTTTTATCGCTCTCTATGTCAGATTAACCAAAGCCATCTGTGCAAAAGAGTGCCTCATTATAAATAATATTTTATTTAAGCCTTTAGAAAAGATTCCACTTTATATAAAGAAACAAGTAACTTTGTGTTTCTTAGAAAGTACTTTTTATTATTTATCAGTGTTATTGCCAATATAATTAAAATATTCATATACAAGGTGTTAACATTTTCTATATGTATATCCCAAACCCTTGCTACACACAGATAACATGGGGCTAATGGGTCATGATCATAAAACTTATCAGATAGGCATTGCCTTGCCAGTAGTTTCAGTCAAAAGGCCAAATGTTATGTCAATAAAACCCTTTTGAGGGGCTGGAATGGTGGCTCAGTAGTTCTGGTGCTTGCCTGGGATGTGCAAGGATGTGGGTTTGAACCCCAGCACCACGTACACAATAAAGTGTCAGATCAATGAAAGCCACATTAAAAACTAAACATAAATTTGATTCTGTCTTACTCTCTCTCTCTCTCTCTCTCTCTCTCTCTCTGTCTCTATCCCTCCCTCTTTAAAAAAAAATTTTTTTTGAGTCTCCAGGCAAATTTTTTCATTCAGCTACTCTTATACTATATGTAGCAAAGAAAAAAAGATTGAGAAGTTTTTCCCATCCCAACTCTGGAAATGTCTTTTTCAAATTAAAAATAAATAGCCAGGGCAGGGAGTTTAGATCAGTGGTAGAGTGCTTGTCCTGCATGAACAAAGCTCTAGGTTCAATCCCCAATACCATAATAAATAAATAAATATGCAGTGGAAAATGTGCTGCAGTGCTGCCTATGTATTCTGGTTCAGAAATAGCATAAAAAAATGCTATGCTGGGAATTAAGAGCTGGATACTAGTATTACCTCTGCCACTGACCAAAACTTGTTTGAAGTACTTAGTCTTTTCTATCTGAATTCCTTCATTTTGTAACTCATTTCCTTCAACTGTAAAATGAAGAAAGAAATATATATTCTTCCTCCTTCGTTTGGTTATTATGAAGACCAGAATGGAAGATAAATAAGAAATTATTAGGTAGTTAAAAAGTTTATAGAGAGACGGAAAAGTATGGGTATGCTAAGTAACATATTCACATAAATATCCATGAATATGTACATACACATCACAAATGCATATGCACATAGATGAGGTGGTATCCAAGACTGTCCCATAATCGTTTTCCAGTCCTATGATTGAATGATTATTTAAGATAATGAATGAGCTAAAAGAACCTCCTATTGGCAAACCACAAGTATGGAAATTATGGGGTGACAGGAAGACCATCTCCAGTGACACAAATAAAGGGCACAAATAGGAACACTTCTACTGACTTGGGAGTTAAAGATATTTTTAAAAATCAAACCTGTAGGAACAAAGCCATTATCTAGTCTAGGAAATCAGAAAAAAGATCCCACTTTACTGAAACTGTCATCTGAGTGAAATTTTAGAATCCCAAATCTAGGTTCTTATTCCTTAGTATAGGTCTATACTGATGTTTATTCTTGGTTCTGTTCCGTCTCAGCTGCTGATGGCCCAGGAGATCGATTCATCATTGGGGAATCCCAAGCTGGTGAACAGGTGAGATTTATAGACCTGAAAGTCACTGAAGATTTCAGCTTCATGGGTGTGGGGGATCTAATTCTAAATTTCTATAGAGTAGGATTAGTCAGAAGACTATCAAAGAGTTAAAGGAAAGTATCCAGGAGAACCAAAAGAATTATTTCTTAATCTGCATCTAGGGCTGGAGAGGTGGCTCAGTGGTAGAGTGCTTCCTGGCATGTGTAAAGATCCAGGTTCAAAACCCAGCACCACATTCACAGCTAAGTGGAAGAAAAACAAAAAACAAATGAAAAAAAATTTAATTGTCTCTGTCTTTCTTAAAAAAAAAAAAAGAATCTACATTTGTTATTATATGGTATGTTGGTATATCCCCCAAGACTGCCTCTCAAGCATTTTCCAGCTCTGATTGATTCTTTCTTCCTATAAAAATAATGATCTTTCTGGGTAGAACTACATGGATCTCCTCAATGCTTGGATACTGAAATGAAGAAACTAGGATCATTACCACTACTATCATCCTTCTCCTGTGTATTTCTTTAAACCTTTCAATTGTCAGTACATATGAAAGTACATGCTAAGACAAGGAGGAAAAGTCATGGGAATAGTTTTGTCAAAGTGCCATGTTTTAAAAAAAAAATTTTGCCATTTTTATTTTTATATAGTGCTTATGAGTGGTTGGTAGTAACAGTTGAGTATCCTAGCCTAGAAGGAGGAAGCTAAGCCTATACTATAGTTATGAGATCTTTGTCCTTGTTGCACATAGCTGGCTGTAGTCCTCATGACCATTTTTCAAACAAAAGAATAGCTAGGCTTGGGGCTGGAATAGTGGCTCAGTGGTTATGGCACTTGCTCAGCATGCGCGAGTACACAGGTTCAAACCCCAGCACCCACGTACACAACTAAGTGTCAGAGCAATGAAAGCCATGTGAAACACTCAATAAAAATTTATTCTCTCTGTCTGTCTCTCTCTTACTGTCCTTCTCTCTTTAAAAAAAAAAAAGCTATGCTTGATTCTTTTTATAAATTATTTACCTTGTGACTTATAATTGTTTCACTTCTTAGTATCTATTTCCATCAGCAGTGAACATCTAAAGAAATCATTTTTATAACAAAGCCACAAAATAGCAATTATTCAAGTAGTACTTGTCTACTTGTCTGATCTTCTATTAAGTCCTTCCAGCATAGGTACCAAGAGTACCTATGTGTGTACTTGGTACTAGATTCTAAAGATGTAAATTACATTAATACATAATTGTTACTCTTAAGAAGTTTAGTGGAGAAAACTATATAGATATTAAATATAATACAAAATATTAATAGTTAAACTAATGGTATCAGTCAAGTGCTATGGAGCACAAATAACATGTTGAGTTCTGTTTTAGTCAGCTTTTTCGTTGTTGTGACCAAAAAAAAAAAAAAACTGAAAAGAAGAATTAGAGGAGGAAAAGTTTATTTTGTAGATCACAGTTTCAGAGGTTTTGGTTCATTGATAGCTGATGCCAATCTTTGGGGCTCAAGGTGAGGCAAAACATCATGGCAGAAGAATGTGGTGAAGGAAAGCAGCTCAAGACTTGGTTCCCAGAAGCTGAGAGAGCTCTGCTCAACAAGGACAAAATATATACCCCCAAAGGTACACCCCCAGGAACCCACTTCCTCCAGCCAAACCCTATCTGCCTACAGTTACCATCCAGTTAATCCCTATCAGGGGATTCATGCACTGATTAGGTTAAGACTCATAACCCGCTCATTTCACCTCTAAACTTTGCATTGTCTCACACATGAATTTTGAGGGGACACCTAATAGCAAAACCATAATAAACACTTCAGTCTGGGAGGGTCAAGGAGATAAAATTAGAACTGGGCCTTACAGAGTTCTGCAAAAACAGAAATAGGAAAGGGGCATTCTAGACAGAGAAAGGCATGAGTCAAACACCCAGAGGTGTTAAAAAAAAATTACATGGAATGCTTATGGAACATGCAAGACATGATAATGAATATTCATTCATTGTGGAAATATTTGTTAACTACCAACTGTGAGCCAAACATTTTCTAAGCCTTGGGATAATAGAGCAATATGTCAGGAAAAGGAGAGGTTAAAGAATATTTTTTTTTTAACAACCTTACATGATTTTAACAAAATAATATAAAATGTGTATAAAATGTGTAAATATTTTGGATATTGCAATTATCTCCAGAAGTGCCCCCCCCAATTACCCTCCCTTATCCCTCCCTTCCCTTTCCCTTTATAACTCTAAAAAAAGATATTATATTATAAAGCATTACATCTTATCTGGGTTTAACTCATGTTACTAGACCAACTTTCTCATTGTCCAGGGTCTAGTCCCCACCTCCACAGATGAGTGGGGACAATCGACCCTTAGATCTCCGGGTCAAGCTGATTTTACTCATCATGATCTCTTCCATAACCATCCATTTACCCTC